>JBBPOJ010001348.1:0-14359 GCA_038091395.1 Leccinum rimulosum | reverse complement strand
GGGTGCTTGCGCAGGTTCGGTTCTCCGAGATTCTGGACAAGGTCGAGCCTCTGCGCAACGAGGTACAGTCCCTCGAAACGCAAGCAGAGACGACGAAGAAACAGGCCGCTCAAATCATCACCATCGTCGCGGAGCTGGAGGCGAAGATCGCAAAGTACAAGGGAGAATATGCCCTTCTCATCTCAGACATGCAAGCCATCAAATCGGAGATGGAGCGAGTGCAGAGCAAGGTCGATCGCAGCATGAAACTCCTCGAGAGCTTGTCTTCCGAGAAGGGACGATGGGAATCTGGAAGTCGCACCTTTGACGCAGAAATGAGTACCATCGTCGGCGACGTGGTGTTGTCCGCAGCCTTCCTTGCCTACGGTGGCTTCTTTGACCAACACTACCGAGAGGTGATGTGGCAGGACTGGTCGAGCCATCTTCTTGAAGCCATCATCAAGTTCAAGCCGGAGCTTTCGTTGACAGAGTACCTCTCAACCGCAGACGATCGTTTGAGCTGGCAATCCAAGTCGCTCCCAGCCGACAACCTGACCACTGAGAACGCGATCATGCTGAAGCGATTCAACCGCTACCCGTTGATCATCGATCCTACCGGCCAAGCGACAACCTTCTTGCTGAATGAATACAAGGAACGCAAGATCACGGTCACGAGTTTCCTCGACGAGGCGTTCCTCAAAGTGTTGGAGAGTGCTCTGCGATTCGGTAACCCCATTCTCATCCAAGACGTCGAACATCTAGACCCTATCCTCAATGCCGTCCTGAATAAGGAGATTCGCAGGACTGGTGGTCGTGTTCTCATTCGAATCGGCAACCAAGACATCGACTTTTCGCCCGCGTTCACCATGTTCCTTTCCACTCGGGATCCTTCGGTCGAGTTCTCCCCTGACATTTGCAGTAGAGTGACGTTTGTCAACTTTACGATGACGCGCAGTAGTCTCCAGAGTCAATCCTTGGATCAAGTGCTCAAGGTGGAACGGCCTGACACTGAGCGCAAGAGAACGGATCTCATGAAAGCCCAAGGTGAATTCCGCCTTCGCCTCCGGACGTTGGAAAAGTTGCTCTTGCAAGCTCTCAACGAGTCGACTGGGAACATTCTCGACGACGACAAAGTCATTGGTACCCTGGAGACGTTGAAACGAGAAGCCGCAGAGATCACACGCAAAGTGGAAGAGACGGACATTGTCATGAAGGAAGTCGAGCAAGTGACTGCCGAATACCTGCCGTTGGCACAGGCCTGCAGTTCCGTGTTCTTCATTCTCGAACAGCTCAACCTCGTCAATCACTTTTATCAGTTCTCTCTTCAATTCTTCCTCGATATCTTTGACTACGTGCTCCATCATAATCCCAACTTGAAGAACGTCACTGACTACATCAAGCGGCGAGAGATTTTGCTCGATCATTTCTTCCTGATCATGTACAAGCGAACTTCGAGAGCTTTGCTTCACAGTGACCACGTCATGCTTGCCGTACTTTTAGCACAAGCGAAATTGCGAGGCGTTGAGGATATTGCCGACGAACTCGAGTTCCTACTCGAAAGTGGACAGGGGATCGTCGTGAAGCCCAGCGGATCTTCGGGCGAAAACACAGCCTCTTCCGTACTCTCTGCAGATCAGTTGATGCATCTCGAAGACTATGCGAAACAGAGTCTTTTCAAGCCTGTTCTTAGCTATGTCCTTGAGCGTCCTGAGGAATGGGTTTCTTTCCTCCAGTCTGGAAACCCCGAAGCGATCGTACCTTTGCCTTGGGAACCGAGTACACGTACGTGTCTACCTCTCCTGTCGCAAGTTTTTTGGTTTTCTCACGTCTGAGCAGCTGCTATGGAGGCCCTTCGTTCGATGCTGATCGTCAAGTGCTTGCGACCTGATCGTCTCTTGCAATCCACGGCGTTGTTTGTACGGACTGTTTTCCAGAATGACTTATCGTCCGAACTCGACCTCGGTGCCATGGTCTCGAACGAGGTTCCTGCTACGACTCCGCTTGCCTTGGTGTCTGTCACCGGTTACGACGCTAGCTACCGCGTTGAGCATCTCATACAAACCATCGGATCGCGTTCTTCCTCGGTCGCCATGGGCTCTCAAGAGGGCTTTACTCTTGCGGATCAAGCCATCGCTGCAGCATCGAGACAAGGGACATGGGTTCTTTTGAAGAACGTCCACTTGGCGCCTGCATGGCTAGGACAGCTTGAAAAGAAGCTACGTAGCCTACAGAGTCTCAATCCTCATCGCAACTTCCAACTCTTTTTGACCATGGAAGCAAATCCATCTATCCCTGTCAACATCCTCCGACAGTCTCGCATCATTATGAACGAGCCTCCACCACGTGCGAACTGTTCCATGGCCCGAATGGCTTGACAGCTTTATTCTTGGCGAAAATGTTGTCAAGGACATCAACTGCTACATAGCAGACTCGTCGACGTATAAGGCACATCTCGCGAACTTGATCGAGATAGAGCGGGAGTTCTTCTCGCGGGACTGCGCGAACTCGATCGAGGAAAAACCATCTTCCATGGATCGCAAGCTGAAAGCGCTCTTGAGAGGTTGCAAGTTGTATTCCAAAAGCGAGAAGAGCGGCACCTTGAAGCTCAAGGCGTGGTGGAAGAAGCCCGTAACAGGCAAGCCGCTTCGGCTTGAGCTTCGCTACGGCCTCGACGATCCCCATTGCGCGATTGGACGGCAGGTGAAGTAAGATCCCGAGCAGCAGCCCGCTATCACCATCACGGACACGGACGACGTTACATGCCATTTACGACATTCCTCCGCCTTTTCTGCCTCCGACTCGGCGCTGTCTGACAATCCTATTTAGGTAGTCTTGTCTGCCGCGAGCCGCGACTTGTCCGCCATCGATGAATGTTTGCATGCGGTAATTCCTTTCCTTTGTACTAGTTGTACTAGTTGCCTGATTCGGGTATTGATATCGCGTTTTTGTCTAAAGGTTGACCATCTGATCTCCACCGCGAACCACTTTATTTCACGAACCGAGCGCATCATTAATCGGACGCTCAAGGTGAGTTGAGCGGTCCAACAACGTCAGCATCGACTTTCATTTAATGCCAAGTTGATATAGTTTTGACGTACAAGGAAATGGCACACACTAACGCGTATGGTCTCATCCGTGGTCTTCAATTTTCTGCCTTCGTTTTCCAGTACTATGGCCTCGTGCTCGATCTTTTGATCCTTGGACTTCAAAGAGCCAGCGAGATGGCAGGACCTCCCCAAATGCTAAACAATTTCCTACAGTTCCGCAATTCTGCTACTGAAACACGACATCCGATTCGACTATATTCCCGCTATGTTGACAGGCTACACATTCTCTTTCGTTTCACAACCGACGAAGCTCGCGATCTCATTCAACGTTACTTGAGCGCCAACCCAGATCCGACGAACAACAACGTTATCGGATACAACAACAAACGGTGCTGGCCTCGTGACTGTCGAATGAGACTCATCAAGCATGACGTCAACCTTGGCAGAGCTGTATTCTGGAACGTGAAAGCAAAGCCTACCCCGGTCTTTGACGACCATCGAATGGGAAGATACATTCGTCAGTGTCTACTCTCAGAACAATCCTCAACTTTTGTTCTCCATGTGCGGATTTGAGGTCCGCACACTCCCAAAAATTAGGACGATGGGGAGAGAGCAATTTTCGTTGAGGGATGGTCTGGAATCTCACCAACGAGCAAACGAAGGAGCGGACTGCGCAGGCTTTCCTTTCGCGTATCAGACGAAGGTGCGTTAGATAATGGCGATCTTTCTTTTGAGACTCTAAATAGTTCTGTCGCAGGCGTCCAGCAATTTAACAATTACATCCGGCAAGTATTGATGAGTTCGGGTCCTACAACGTTCTCCAAGATCGTGAATAAGTGAAACACCGCCCTGATCGGCCTCATGACCTATTATCGAGAGGCAGTTATTCATACGAACGAATTGCTCGACGCCCTAGTGAAGGCCGAGAACAAGATCCAGATACGAGTCAAAATCAGTCTGAACAGTAATTTTCCCTCTCGTTTCCCCCCAGTCGTGTTGTACACCGGCGGTCTCGGGATGTTGTCGATGGGTCATGTGCTGATCCCTCAAAGTGATCTTCGTTGGTCGAAGCAGACGGACGTCGGAGTCACGCACTTCCTCGCTGGCATGTTTCACGAGGAAGATCAGCTTATTCTCAACTTGTACCGTTATCTGCAGCCGTGGGAAGCCGAGTTCCTGGATTCTGCGCGCGTTTGGTCGGAATATTCCATGAAACGAAAGGAGGCCAACGCCCAGAACCGCCCCCCTGTCCCAATTATCTTCGAGATCTTCTAGGGTCAGGGTATTCCTCGAATCAACACGTTGTTCCAAAAGGAGCGGCATACGTAAGTCGTATGAAATTTGCACCCTGGTTTCGCGTTGATGGGCCACGCCGGTACTGCCGATTTAGCCCTCGGCGAGCGTGTTCAATAATCGCATTCGTTGGCATGATCATCATCATAAATAAGGCTGTACTGTGCTAAAATAATGTACATCTAGGTCGGTGTTGGGAGTACATGAATGAACACCGGTCGAAGGCTGTCACTAGGACGTGTAACTTAGTGCTGTTTGAAAGACTGTCGTTATGTAACTTTGATCATGGCAACTTTGTTCAAACAAACGTTTTCGATTCGCTTTGAACACGTTGCTTCACTCAGCCTTCTGCATCTGCCAGAACCATCTCCGTGTCCGTCTTTGCCCAGCCGTGATCCGTCTCTTACACGTCCCCGCCTGCGCGCCCGTCGCTCAATCACGCGACTCACTTCGCCAGGAAGCCCTAGCCCGCGCCGGCGGAGGCCCCAGCCAAACCCGTTCTCTCCCCCGTCACCCTCTCCCCGACGCGCGTCCCACTGCTGACAGAGCTGTGTTTCTGCCTGCTGCTCGCGTCGTCAGTATCAAACCCCGGACAGACCGTCCTGGCAGACTATCACGAGCTCCCGCTCTTTGACCGGGAGGCACGTAAGGCAATGCTCATAAAAATAAAGATCACGAGTCATGGCCCGTTCTCGCTTGATGACCCCCTCCACCCCCCCGTCCTAGCGCGCCCTTCTCCCACCCGTTCGCAGCTTTTACCAAGGCTAATAAACGCCTCCCAGACTACGAAAAGAAGACGATCACCCCTCCATGCATCCCTCCCGGAACATTCACACATTCAGTCAGACTGAGACGAGTAGCTGTCAGTTGGTCGCGCTCTTTGCCGGAAGACGATTTCTTGACCGACGCCTCACCCACCGCGAGTCCTCCCTCACACCGTACATTGAGTTACGTCTACTCTGAAGAATATATTTGGGAGGACGCCCTTCTGAAGCCATTTGATACTGGCATAGACCACTGCTCCTTTCTCGTGTCTCCGAGTCGTGCGTTCATTATTTCTGAGCAGCAATCAACGACTGAAGTCTACCGCTTGCGATTCGGCAGGGTTTTACAACACGCCCGAGTTGTCTAAGCAGACCGTCTTTTCGGGACGGACGCTGGCGCGCACTAACATTGCACCCACAGTCGAGTCCGCACGCTTGCGTTCCTTCGGACGAATGCAGTCCATCAAGGATTCTGGGAAAGATCGACACGTCCTGAAGCTCTACCTTAATGGTAACAAGCTTACTTCCCTCCCTCCCAAGCTCTTCACTCTGAAAAACCTCACCGTCCTGAGTCTCCGTATGTTGTTGTCTTTTTTTCATGATGACGAATGCCTTCATCTGATTAGCGGCCTTTTTGAAGGGGAAAATATGCTTAGTTTCATATCCCCCGATATCTGTCGACTGACGGGCCTCAAAGAACTCAACATATCGGGCAACCAGCTCAGGTTCTTGCCTTGGCAGATATGCGACATGAAGCTTGAGAAACTCTGGGTCAACCCTAACCCGTTCCTGCCAGAACCATCTCCGTGTCCGTCTTTGCCCAGCGGCCCCAGCCGTGATCCGTCTCTTTCACGTCCCCGCCTGCGCGCCCGTCGCTCGATCACGCGACTACACTCGCTTCGCCAGGAAGCCCTAGTCCCGTTGGCGGAGGCCCCAACCAAACCTGTTCTCTCTCCTGTCACCCTCTCCCCGACGCGCGTACCACTGTTGACAGAGCTGTGTTTCCGCCTGCTGCTCGCGTCGTCAGTATCCAACCCTGGACAGACCGTCCTGGCAGACTATCACGAGCTCCCGCTCTCTGACTTGTGGGTCATCCCACAGAACGTGCGCCAAGTACTCGTGCAGCGCGTCCCTGGAATTATCAGACCACGTAAGCGGTTCTCGGTCGACAAGACCACAGTCAAAGACCAGCGCGTGTCCGAGTCTGCAGGGATGGGGGAGTGTCCGAACCCAGCGCACAAGAAGCGCGTATTCGTGAAGCACGCGTCGGAGCGGTTTTCATGGGAGCGTCGGATTGCGGGAGTCGACGTTGGCGGGGCGGTACCGCTGAGGTGGCGGGGGTGTCTCCAGCCGTGTCTGGACTTCCTGGACGAGGCAGTCGGTGACAGAGTCGGTGCGATCCATGGCGTACGTGGGTCGAACGCTGATGCTGCCGTCGTCGTCGTCCCTCCCCTTCACGATGAAGGAGGTGGGGATGGTTTGGGGAGTACGAGCGACGTGGACATGGACACAGACGTGGCGATGGCGGTACAGACGGTCGATCTTGGAAGCGTCCATCTGGACCTCGACATGGATGAGTTTGACGATTGAGAAGGAGGAAGGAAGAGGGTCTTTTCGTTTCAGAGTAACCCCCTTGGTCAACGTCAAATGCCAACCATCTCATGCGTTTCTTTTCTTGTCTTTTTTTGCACCGATCACTTGGACGTTGGAATAACCCTCTCTCTCCCTCGCATGTACATCAACGCACGGAATGTAATAGGAATGGTCGACGCGTTTCTTGTAATTGTGCACACGTCACAGGACAGCCGATGAACGTACCCCGAGTCGAAGTTGATATCTGGGAAGACTAGCATTTTTGTCTCTCCTCCGAGATGTCCCGCAAATAATTTTGGTGGTATCGATTAGACTGGCGACTTACCCGTGTTAGGCTTCACAACCTGTCCCCAAAATTTACTATGATCTCCGTTTTGCTCCGCATTCTTTTTATTACCCGGGCCCTCGGACCTCACCACCAACATTCAATCATCATCAGTTTCACCTATGCATCATTGATTTTGTGCGTGTCCCTGATGACCGTAAAGATCGACACTGTTTCATTATAAAGGTTTGTGAGTGGACGTTTCACCCACCGTCCATTAGACCACTCCTCTACAATGCGCTTCATTACGATAAACATATTTACAGTCACCAGCAGCCTGGTTTCTCTAGCCATTGCGAAACCTACACCAAACTGGGAGGCGGGTGGCATCGCCATACCGCTCACCAGACATTCTTCCTCTCCGAACTTCAACGAAAGCATTGATCTCGACGCAATGACCTATCATGGTATATCAATCAGGGAGTACGTGCAATGAGTCGTTACATCTCGTCTGCTCAGCCTTTTTTATAAAGGAAGATCTTTCGTGGCTTGGACAATTATGAGATGAACACGGGGATAATGCATCCTTTCGCTGTAAAACGGAGCGAGTCCGGACTCGAAAGGCGTGGGGTTCGCCTCCCGCTGACGTATCAACCTGACGTTTGGATGACTGAGATTTCGATTGGCACTCCTCCCAAGACCTTCAGCCGTACGTGTTCCTCGTATCATTCTGATATATGTTTACCCTGATCTACGTCGCAGTCCAAATCGGCATTTCTGCGGCGTAGGTGCTTTCTTTTAGTTCATACGACTGTTTTTGTTCAAGTCAACGCAGTGATACGTGGGTACTGGAAACTGGCTGTCAGGGGATATCACCAGATCACAACTCCTGGGATCCCAATTCATCTCAATCTGCTAAGGACCAGGACAAGGCATATGAGTTCGAATATCGAGATGGACACATCGTCCAAGTTGATCTATATACTGATAATATGACCATTGCGGGATTTACTGTATGTTTTACATCGCTCATGACATGACAATTGAATTCTGACGCTAAGCTAGGCAGACCCTCAACACTTTGGTTCTGCGTACCGATCAGATCGGAACAATGCATATGCAGACGGTTTACTGGGATTGGCCTTCCCATCCATCTCGAATTTTGGTGTTGATCCGCTGTTTGCATCACTCTTCAAGCAAGGGAAGCTAACCACTCCGATATTCTCATTAAAACTCACTTCCCGTGGGGCCGAGATGTACGTCGGTGGAGTAAACAGTAGGTGGTACAGTGGTAACATCGCTTATACGCGCATAACGGCTCCTTTTCCAGTGAGTTAAGTGTTAGATGGGAGTGGATGTCGCTGACATTTCCATTCATGTAGCCGGGATTGTGGCTGGTGTCCATGGACGATGTTCGTGTTAATAATGTTAGAATTCTGACAAAAGTACCTGCTATTATTGACACTGCTGCAAACCTCATCTTCGGGGATCGGAATCGGGTTTCAGAGTTGTACGAACGCATCGGCGGTACCCTCCAGGAACACGGACAGTTTGGTTACTATCACAGTGAGTTCTGATTACGTTTTCGGCAAGTTGTTTTCATCGACAGCCTCCAGTGCCGTGCGACTCTTTCCCGACACTGAGCTTCACCTTTGGTGGCACGTCGTTTAGGATCCCTCCCGAAGTTCTAAGACGTAATCCGGTCGAGCAAGGTTCTCCCAATTGTTTTAGCGCCATTGCTGCCGACCACTCGTCTAGCGCACCAGGTGGGATGTCGTATTTTATCGCTCCGGCCCTCTTGCAGCGCTCGATGTACTCGGTCTGACTATATATCGTAGAATATTGGGTCATCGGGATGCCCTTCCTGCAGGGCGTATACAGCGTGTTCAATTACGTCACCTTTCAGGTCGGGTTTGCGAGGCTTGTTGGTACACTGTAAATGTAAAATTCCAATTTATTTGGAGATTTTATGGTTGGCTGGATACGTAGGCTCAAGAGAGCTGTAGAACGTGCGAGCGCGTAGGTGGTACGTACCAGCTGGGGCGTCGCCACAATGACTAAGCTAATGAACAGAGGCAACGGACAACGAAGTGGAACCACTTCTGAGTCGCTTCTCACGCGTAGAATCGCCGTAGACTGAACCTGTCCCCTCGCATTTACATTGAACGCATGGAATGGAGACATAGGAATGGACAACACGTCCATTGTAATTGTGCATTCGTCACAGGACAGCCGATGAACGTACCAAGTCGAAGTTGATATATCTGGGAGGACCAGCATTTCTCTCTCTCCTCCGAGATATCCCGCAAACAATATTGTTTGGTGGTATCAATCAGACTGGCGACTTACCCGGGCCCTCGGACTTCACCGGCACCACCAACATTCAATTAGTAGTATCAGTTTCACCTATGCATCATTCGTTTTGTTCTTATCCATGATGACCGTAAATATCGACAGTCTTCCATTATAAAGGTTTGTGGATGGACGTTTCACCCACAGTCCTTTACTCCATTCCTCTACTGTAAATGCGATTCATCACGATAACCATATTTGCAGTCACCAGCAGCCTGGTTGCTCTGGCCATTGCGAAACCTATACCAAACTGGGAGGCAGGTGGCATTGCCATACCGCTCACCAGACACCCTTCTTTTCTGAACTCCAACGAAAGCTTCAATGACCTAGATGCAATGACCTCTCATGCTATATCAGTTAGGGAGTACGTGCAATGAGCCGTTACATCGGATCGGTCTGCTCATGCTTTTGTAGGAAGATTCTTCGCGGCCTTGACAATTACGAGGTGAACACGGGGACAATGCACCCTTTTGCTGTGAAACGGAGCGAGTCCGGACTCGAAAGGCGTGGAGCTAGTCTCCCGCTGACGCATCAACCTGACGTTTGGACAGCTGAGATTTCGATTGGCACTCCTCCCAAGACCTTCAACCGTACGTTCTCCTTGTATCATTCTGATATTTATTTGTTTACCCTGATCTACGTCATAGTCAAACTATGCACTGCTACAGCGTAGGTACTTTCTTTCAATTCATAAAATTGTGTTTGTTCAAGTCAACGCAGTGATACGTGGGTGCTGCAGACTGGCTGTCGTGGCATTTCAGGATATCATAACCTCTGGGATCCCACTTCATCTCAGTCTTCTGAGGACCAGGACAAGTCATTTGAGTTCGATTATGAAGATGGATCCATCGTTCAAGCTGATCTATACAGTGATAATATGACCATCGCTGGATTTACTGTATGTTTTTCTATCGCTTAGACCATGACCATTGAATTTATACGCCAAGCTAGGCAGACCCGCAAAACTTTGGCTCTGTAACACGTCGCAAATCCAACGGGTTACAGAACAATGGATTTGCCGCAGACGGTTCATTGGGATTAGCATTCCCATCCGTCTCGGAATTCGGTGTTCATCCGCTGTTTTTATCGCTTGTCGAACAAGGGAGGCTAATTGATGCGACATTCTCATTGAAACTCACTTCTTCTGGGGCCGAGATGTACGTCGGTGGAACAAACAATATGCTGTACAATGGTGACATCGCTTATACACACGTAACGGATCCTGTGAGTTCAATGGTAGATGAAAGTGGATGTCGCTGACATTGCCATTCCTGTTCTAGCCAGGAATGTGGCAGGTGTCCATGGACGACGTTCGTGTTAATGGTCGTAAAATCCTCAGAAAAGTACCCGCTATTATTGACACTAGTGCAAACTTCATCTTCGGGGATCGGGAACTGGTTTCGGAGTTGTACAGACAACTTGGCGGTACCCTCATGGAACGTGATGAAGTTGGTTACTATTACCGTGAGTTCTGATTACATTTTCGGTAACTTGTTTTCATCGATAGCCTCCAGTGCCGTGCGACTCTTTCCCTACACTGAGCTTCACCTTTGGTGGCACGTCGTTTAGGATCCCTCCCGAAGTTCTAAGACGTATTCCGATTGAGAACGATTCTCCCTATTGTTTCAGTGCTATTGTTGCCGACCACTCGTCTAGTACCCCCCAAAGTAGGATTTCATATCAAGCTATCGCTCCCCATTTGCGGCGCTGGATGTACTCCTTCTGACTATATATCCTAGACGTTTGGATCATCGGGATGACTTTCCTGCAGGGCGTATACAGCGTGTTCAATTACAGGACCTCTCAGGTTGGGTTTGCAGAACTTGCTTGAATTATGGCCAATGCTCCTGGTTCATTGCACAAACAGCATTCAATATCCCTTCCAGGGCTGTAATTACTGAACCACCAACTGTAATGATTGGCGAGGGTAGGCTCAAGATCTATAGGTATAGGACGTATGAGTTATTGTAATGCCTACTGCCAGTTGGAGCTGCGACCCGTTCGCGCTTTTCTCCGGAAGATTTCTTGACCGACGCCTCAAGGCCTCACCCACCGCGAGTCATCACCCACATCGTGCATTGATTACGTCGACTCTGAAGAACAAGTCGGGAAACTGCTTGAATCGCGTGGAGATTATCATCCCTGTGGTAGGCCTTTCCTTGAATGGATCCCCAATGCGAGTCTTCTATCACCCGAGAAGGCGGTCGGCCCGGTCTTTGGCCCCTTGCCAACTGTAGAACGACAGCGCAGTCTTCCAGAATTTCCGACCACGGTTGTTTACCGGTCAATACCTGTAGTGCAGATATTAGAACAGGACTTGCTTTCGTCCCAAATGAACTTGCCTGGAGGGTAATACAGCCAAAAGAGTGTATATCGCTCCTAGTGGTGCGGGTGAACGAATCTCCCTGATCGACCTGCTCGGGGGCAATCCACCGCAAGGCTCCTCCTGAACGTGTAGTGGATCTCTGGAGATAGCTCAGTGCTTCGGGAATATTTCCAATTATGGAAGAATATCCAAAATCAACTAGACGTGGCTTATAATCTGCATCGATAAGCACATTGTTCTGTCGTCTATTGAGATCAGAATGGAACCGATGCTTTTGTGACTCACGCTATTCAGGTCACCATGGACGATTTCATAAGAATGCACTACGGTGTGTTAATTGACAAGTTTTTGAGCATGGTAGTAGAGACCCACGATAGTTCAGGCCATTGGAAATATCCAGGAACCGAATTACAGAGTTAGACGACGCATAAACGACAAACATAAAGTAAACGCACGAATCGGAGTCGCTGTACCTCATCAAGACGGTCATCATACTTTGTCAAGAATTCGTGAAGAGATCCATTGGGCATCCACAGCGATGCAAACTACATGGAGCCCTCCAACCCGAATCCATACGCAATACCGAAGAAAGGAACGAAATTGATGTGGTTTAGTCTCTTCCAAATCCCAAGTTCCCTGCGGAGCATCTGCAGGACTATTCAGACCGGGGTTTCACTATAAGCATAGCCTGTTACCTTAAGGGATCGATCGTCTCTTTCTATCGTAGACTTGAATCGAAAAGCCTTCACTGCGACCTGAAAAAGGAATTAATCACAATCAACCAGCAGTGAAACGATACGCCAAACCTGTTTTTGTGTGGATCCATCATGCAGCCAACATTTGTACACGTCGTCGAAGCCCCCTCCGGCTGAATATCCATTTCCGATTCTACCTAGATCTTCTGTGAGGTTTGGTGGCGGGGGAACTGGAGTGCTGATAAAGTCGATTTGTTGAACCGAGAAGACATGTCAGACAATCACGCCACAGCGTGATGAGAAGACATACTGTAGGCATGACGTTTGAGAGGGTTGTGGAGGTGCTGGGGATGGAGTGGAATGCGAACTTTGAGGTGCCGATTGCACCTGGATACCGGCAGATAAATAGCCCTTGTTGGGAAATACGCACAACTAGTAACGATGGGTGAGAATCTTGTGGTCGTTGTGTGGATGGACGGGGTGCAAGAGGGAACTATGAGGGCATCAGTTGGGATGTGCACTGTGCAGAGCATACGGTTCACCTTGCCTGGAGCTGTGGGGGTAAACAATGACATTGAAACCGACTCACGCCAATATTTGCATATGTGGTGGGTGATTACCATATTCCCGACGGAGTTCAAACGTTCAACGTTCAACCAAGATACGCGCCATGCATATATATTGCCATCCACCCCTGCTGATACTATTACGAGTTCTGGAGAGGCAGAGAAATGAACATAGTGGACGCGTTCAGGATGTTTGAGAGGTTGTCCAACGGGAAGTCCAGAAGTTGCATCCCAGAATCGAACAGTGCAGATATCCTGACGCCCCAAAAACCCCAACCCGATAACATCAACCTGACGGTACCCGACCACTTCCAAGTACAGGGTATAAAGCTGTCTTCCCTGACCCAACAACTCGCCTACCAGGCCCTTCAATCACGCAGCGACAACGCCACACCCTACACCCGCTCTGTAATCATGAACCTAGATATAGTACGACATGCGATCAAAGACCTCACCGGTACCAACGAAGAAGAAACAGATACATCGATATGGAGACACCTACGGCACCCCGACCTTAGACGACCCGTCCAAGAATTCCTGTACCGTGCCATGACGGGATCGCTCAAAATTGGCAGTTTCCGGTCAAACATACCAACCTACGAACATAGATCAATATGTATACACTGCCCCGGTGAAACCGAAACCTTCGACCATATCATGACAGATTGCACTTCACCCTACCAAAAAATCATATGGGACCTGGCGAAATCCCTGTGGCCTGGACCCACCACAGGCGCCTTCCCACCCTACCACGGCGCGATACTGGGCTGTGGGAATATCACCCCCGCAACACAGAATCCCCCCCACACACACACACCGCAACGGGGAGCCGCACCGTGCACGATTGAAACGGATCCTCATATCAGAATCGGCCCATCTGATCTGGGCCCTCCGATGCGACTATGCCATAGGGAACTTGACCTATCCTCCCACCGCGATTACATCGCGATGGCTCCGCCTCATCACGGCACGCCCTGATATCGATCGACGAATGGCTAAAAGCAACAGGAAATCGCTTTCGAAAACGAAAGTATTAGTATTGCACACATGGACTACCACACTCCAAGACAACACATCCCTACCACCAGACTCCAGACTGGCCAACGAACCTTGAGGTTTTAGTGGGTATCAAGCTACCGAGGCCCCCTGACGAGACCGGGGACACCGGGTAGTATACAGAGCCCCACACTGTAATCCCCTGCGTATGCGGGGCGTGTGTAAGAGCATTTTTCCTCGGACCGGAATTTCCTTGTGGCCTCCGCCTTAGCGTAGGACTAGACTTGTCAGTTGCTACGCAATAATCACGTTTGTCCAAAAAAAAAAAAGACATCCTGAGTCCTGACGCCACTTCGCTTGACATCACGAAAACTAACTTAGCGTTCCAACGCCTTATTTGGATTCCTAATAAGGTCAAACATTTGTTCGTAACATAATCGACTACAAGGGGGCTACATGGCGAGAACAAGATTCCCCGAAATG
>JBBPOJ010001347.1:0-14360 GCA_038091395.1 Leccinum rimulosum | reverse complement strand
CTTCCACCTTTCCAAGATTCGGGACGGCGGCGCATGTTGTGGTGCTTTTCTGAACGTATCTCTGGGGTGGAAGCCGTGGACTGGAGGCTGTAATGTGGAGTGGGATGGAGCGGGCGGTGGCAACCTGTCTTCATGATGAACGGAGAACGCTGATGAGGGAGCCTTTTGCAGCGTCCGCATGGCAGCAAAGTGGGGATGAATTGACCACGATCCCGTCATAGTCTTGAACTGATCGTCAGCCTTGAGCATTGTGGGTGGACGAATTTGTACCTCTAGTAAGTTGGCAAGTGTTCATCTCTGGTGTACATTGGGCTCAGATAACGACATTGAGTCACAACAAAAATACTCACATCCTTGAGGTTGACATCTTCAAGAGGGGAACGGAGACGTGCAATCTGGGTCCAGAATACACTGCGACCTTGTTCGAGAAGCTCAACCGCCTTTTTGGCATGTTGATTACGGAGACAAGCGGAAAAGGCGTCGATTGCTAGGGATGAAGCGAGGGCTGTGAAGCTCTGGAGACGATTGGGTAGGGACGGTAGAATGGCGAGATGTTGAATGAGTAGTCGAACAGATGTTTCGTATGCGAGAAGGACTGTGGGATGGCGGAAATACTCAGCTTCCGTGATCCATTGTTTGGCAGCAGTGAGATCAACTGGTGAGAGTGTTTGTGAGATATTTGACAACTGGGTGTAGAGAATGAATAAATCCACTATGTCCTTCAACTGGTTCGACCGGGTGAAGCGAACACGCAGACAATTTGCAAATGTACGTAACGACCTTGATTGATGGGGATGGTGGGCAAAGGTAGAGGGCTTGTCTCGCGAGAATGATGGCCTCATTGAAGTCCGTCATGTCTCCAAGCCGGTGGCAACGAGTGGAGAGATAGGATGCAACACTGCCCAACGACGTTGATCGATGCGGGTGCCCTGATGGGCGAAGGTCGAGGGCTTGTCTCCCGAGGATGATGGCCTCATTGAGATCCGTCATCTCTCCAAGCTGCTTGTAACGAGTGCAGAGATGGTATGCAACATTGCTCAACGCCATTGATCGATGCAGGTGCCCTGACGGCTGAAGGTCGAGGGCTTGTCTCCTGAGGATGATGGCCTCATTGAGGTGCGTCATGTCTTCAAGCTGGTGGTAACGACTGAAGAGATAGTTTGCGACGTTGTTCAACGACCCCACCCCTCCGATTTCCTGCGACGGGTGCAGGTACGAAGCGGCAGACAACAGAGAGGTGTTGGTGTTGATCGAGAACGTGATGAGCTTTACGAGCGAGAAGATGAATTTTGGAGTAACCTGTGACAATGTCAGGAAGTTCATGAAGAGAGTGTAGAGTAAAGAGATACGCACAGCAAGTGCCCCGCGATGAAAGTAATGCAGATATTGATGGAGAGTGACTATCTCCTCCGTCGCCGAATGTGCGATCAGCAACAACTGTTGCAAACATTCCAGCATTCGTTTGCTGTTCTGCTGTCGATAACTAGTCAGTCACGATCGACAGCGCAGAGCGATACTCACCGCCTTGGCACCTTCCCCATCCTCTCCACCTTCCTTCCTTCCAGTTCCCCTCTCCTTCAAAATCCACCGCCGCCTCCTGCCACCACAAATGACTTGCAGCATGCACTGCCGTCGCCTGATGCGACTTTAACAACAACCTGACCCCATGCAACGCAGCCTTCGTGATCACAGCCAACTGTGCTCGGCTCTCCGAAATCGAGTCCTCGTACAACCAGAAACACTTGGACGTATAGGTCGTACCGCGTCGAACGACTAAAATCGACCTCGAAGAGTGGATGACCAGATTTGTCGGCGGTTCATATACAAGACTTGTAAGCAATCTATGAAAAAACATCAGTACTTGACCAAATGTTAAGATGTCCCCCAACCAATCATGTTGAGACATCTCAGACGCTTTCTTCCCTTGCGAGAGAGTAGTCTGGATTATAGTACTGAAGAGTACGGTGCAACGGCGTGATCATGTGGCTGTGTTCCTTTGCGAAGGTTGAAACGTTGACCTCTGACTTGCAACGCGTCCAAATTTGGGCAGGAATACCGTCGTTCCTTCTTGTGAGTTGAATAAAATCTGGTCAATGAGACTGTAAACTGATGGTACTTCGAGAATCTAGTATGACTAGCTGTGAAGATCCTACGACTCTGGCTGTTCCACCTTCTCCAAGAAGTCGCGTTCACTCAGCTCCCCACTCGCTTCCTCTCCCTGCTCCTGTTCTTCCAAGTTCCAACGCGTAACGTACTTCCACCCCTCGTCATCCACCACAGTCACCTCGTGGTGTGCTTTGAAGTCGTCGAATTCCACACGACAACTTGACCACTGTCCGTCCCCGCCACAATCCATTTGCCGTCTGGTGACACGACAAGATCCCACATGGGGCTCCAGACATCCATTGGCATCCCCACCTCCATGACATCTTCCGCTCGCCATCGTCGAATCTTGCCCTCGCTACTGCCACTCACGACCTACTCCTCCCACTCCGTCCATCCCCCTCCGCTCTCTGCCCTCCTTTTCTCTCCCCTCTTTTCAGTCCGCGCATTTCCAAACCCTCTCCTCCAACACCCCGTCGACTTTGTCCCCATCAATCCCCTCCTCGTTCGCAACATATTTATTCAATCGCCCCCCAGGAAACGCACAAGCTGGGCCGAATAAGACGCGACGAGACAACGCACCAAATTCGCTGCAGCTAAACAGATCGCCGATGCCCGCTGTGCCGGGTAGCCGGAGGGTGCTAGAGAGGAGTGGAGCTGGGTCAGAGGGTGGCAGGGGTCCATACGGACGTTGCCGGGTTAGGTTTAGTAGCGTAGCCGAGCGTTGTAGGTCGTCGTCCCTTCTCTATCCATAGAGCGCCTCGTGCGCGGGGGCCATTCCCTCAGTTCTTCTCCTGCCTGGTCCACCGCCTTGCTGCACTGGCACAGAGCGGCAGGCCCACCATCCGTCTGCTCTTCCACACTTCCAAAAAGGCGACCAGCAAGTCGTGTGGAGTTCTTCACAGCCATGATTCATCATCTAATAAATAAACGAGGACCCAGTTTGTCGAGTCTGTCTTTCAGTCATCGACCACCATCTCCATACATCTCCATTCGTCTTCAAGTCATGTCGTCTGATATACAGTCGATTATCCAAGTCCAACTATTCAACAATGCACTATCAGGTACGTTCAAATATTGCTGATATCTACTACTGATATGTTGGCATTCAGTTGCAGCGGTCGCCATTGTGGCTTATGATTATAGTAAGCAGTCTAACAATCAATTTAGAAAAGTCATGGAATTTTACGACTCCTCTGCCCATAGTCCTCACGTTTCCAAACGAGGTGCATATGTGCTCTACGTATATCTCGTTTCATGACTCAACAACTGAATAGGTCGAATACATTTGGGTTCGGAAACAACTGGTGTGAAATAATCATTGCTAATGGCACAACAGAGCAAGCCCTGGACATGCCTCTACGGTCTTTTTTATAGTGCGTACAACTCTTCTGATATAGTACTGTAGGTGTTCACATCTAAATTGATCGTTATTTTGGTATTCATGCTGCGGTGTAAGTCTATTGCTGCCGCAACGCGTGTTATCGAGAAAAAGTTGACCAATTTCAATGAAGATCTAATGCACTCAGTGAGTATGTTCAAGACCAGTCGAGTCGAGGTTACTACGTTGATCATCATCATTTCAAGGTGGAACTACATTCGTGCCTGGTCCACTGAAGGTCTGTTTTTCATTTCAAAAGGGTGAACTGTCAACAATAATGTATCGGTGTGGTAGACGTACGTGTTTATTCCACAGATAATACTACATTCTGGTTTATGGATCATGCAGGTGTAAGTGCGGTTTATCATTACCATGGAAGATGTTGTATTGAAATCTATACTTTCATAGGTATTGGACTCAATTATTCGCGTGATTTGGCACTAATAGTGTTCACTTGCACTTCTGATCGTGAGTTGTTGGGTCTCACCCACAATATTACCTCATTGTTAGATTTCGGCTTCAATCGCAGTATTCATGGTTCTGCGTGTTTATGCTATGTGGAATCGGTTCAAAGACAATCCTCAAGATCCTACTATTGCTTGGTTACACACTCCAGGTTATTCTGCAAGTTGTTATCGGTGCTGTTTTTGAGAATCCATATACCGATGCCACAGGCATGGTTCCAATGTATTTGGAAAAAAAAAATTGAACATATCTTTCTCCTTGTTGCCTTTCCTTCAGTTGTAATCAGCCAAGTACTCGATCACTCGATTTGCACCGAAGTGTATCCTGTTATAGGGTCTTACTTCAAATATGTGGTCATCTACCCGACGCTCTTCGATCTCCTATTACTGGTTCTTGCTCTCATCCCGACGATGAAGGAATCAACTGCGATGTACAAGGCGACGAAGCGGTGGCAGCTGAATCGGTATATGTCCCTGATCGTCAGGGAGGGCGTCTTTTATGTCTTATTGTATGTTGCTCACAGATTTTTGTTACTATTTCGTGGTCAATGCCCACACAAACTTATTTTGCTCTGCAACACAGGAATTTGCTCGACAATATCCCGAGCGCGATAGTGGACACAGGTGGTGCATCGTTACCCCCTGTTTGGTACCTCATCTCTGGTCTCTTTTGGGTCGCAACCACGTTCCCCGTCATTCCTTGATTTGTGCTCAGCATTCGGGAGTTGTACGCCAAGGATACCCCCCATTATTCCGAAGGGTTGGATACCGGATTCGGGATCCCTTCGCGCTTTGGGAACGTTTCTAGACATAATACGGGTGTCTCTTGGATTGGAACTGCCGCTGAGTACGGGAGCCGTCCGGGCGGGGAAGGTGACGAAGAAATACAACTTGAGTTTGTCGAAGGGGGTGGTGTCTCGGAGGTATAGCAAGGATCTCGTCGAAGGATACGTAGTATGAAAATCGCATATGCAGCGGTGTCAATGTCGCTTGTCAAGATCGATGTTGTACTATGTAGTAACTTATGATCTGACTGCCAGTGCATGTACTATACTATTATCTCGTATGATATAACCGCCTCGTCATCGCCCTCAATGCACGTGTACGCAGGTTGGCCTACCATGCCAGCTGCTGTCCTTGCCCTCGCCACGCCGTAGAGGGTATTTTGAGGAACTTGGCGTGGGAATCCAGCGTGTAAAGGGCTTCCGTCTGACGCTAGTGCGCTCCTCCGGTACTAGCAGCCCCGAACGACCACCCAGTCACCGTTCTGTTGTCCGACCATCAGACCGACGCACGAATCCGCTTAAGTGCCTCGAGCTCCTGTGCATCCCACACGGACGTACATGCCAGTGCGTGTCCGCCCGCTCTCTGATTAATCCTTCTCCCTCTCCCTTTACATATAACCCCTCCCGCGCCTCCTCCGATCACTCATACAGATCATATTGATATGCGCGACGGTCCACACGCTCTTGTTTCACCCCACCTCACTCTTTCTGCGCACGTACACAGGCAGACCCTCGGCCCCGTCTCTGCATCGAGGACGGCATGCGGCAACTGCCATCCACTCGTTCCGCTAAGAACGCACGACTGTCGCCACACGCCGTCGTCCTCTCCCACCCTCTTCCACATTCGCCCTCGCTGCCCATCCCCTTACCTAGCCCTCAGGCTTCCTGCTTCCCTTACCCCTCCTCTCACCTCTCACCCCTCCCGTGCTTCCTGTGTGTCCGTACGTCTCAAAGGCGGCGCACATGATGCATAATTCATGTTCTGCCGCGTGAACATGCCCACACTGCTCTCCCTGTGCGGTCTCATGGGTAACGTGTTTCGCGTAATTTAATGGACTCGAATAGTCACATCATCCGTCCATCAATGCAGGTCCCTATCTAATAAGCAAGGTTTGCGCCGCCGCCAGGCAGTCATTCCAGAGTTACTACAAATTGCTGAGTAAACGGCTGTACATCTTCTCACCCATATTTGACTAATCAGTGATGATATCCCTGGCACCGGCCAGCAGGCTGAGCGCTGAGCTGGGCCTCGTTGGTGTCCATGAGGGCTAAGCGCTTATTAGGTGACCTGACGATGCACATCTCCCATGAAGTCTTTACCTGGAAACATGTTCGCCAGTCGCCTTTGATTGTACAGTAACGCCTATGGGCAAAAATATGTTAGATTCTATCCAACGTGACCCTGCTCTGTCAGTCGCCTCGAATGGATTGGCATGCGAGAAGATCACAGACTCTTCAGACTCTTAAACCCGCTCGATCCCCATCGAATTTGAAGCTCTAAGCTATTGTCCCCGGCGACTCTATCTTTGTCTTGCAACTACACGGCATCCATGATATGAAAGAGACACAAGCTATGCCCTTGATGATTTTTTGATCAGTTTCATAACGACCACGTGATGACGAAATCAATCGTGATGCGTTCCCTAGGAAGGCAAGTAATTCCGATCTCTATCTTTGTGTATACTTATCGCCTTCGATAACTTCCGTGATCCCGTTGCGACGTTAGTATTCCTATTTACTGACCGAGACTCACAGCTTTTAGACCAATCATTTGGTTCAAGTGAGCAAACCAACGGAGCAGCGCAAGGAGACTGGTGCAATAGTGCGCCTCGGTGGTGAGTAAAGCGGGAACAAGGAGGAATGCCGGACTTTCTTTGCATCATTTCAAGTTGCACAGCCCAATTCCTTCCTGATCTGCAGGGAGTTCTTGCCGTGCACAAGGTGTGGCGCGGTAGGCTATATCATAGGCCCGAGGGTAGTTTTTACGCCTGTGAGTTTCGATTGAATCAGGTACTTTTTATTGACCCCCTGGAGACCCATGCAGTTCATTTCCTACTACCCTGACCATTGGTGGAAGGCCGTTTTCACTCCCTCCCGAGGTCCTCAACATAGGACGTGTTAAGCCTAGGTCGAAAATTTGCTTTAGCGGAATCGTGAGTGGCCCGGTGAATCTTGGTGAGATTCTTCTATTCAGCATTTCCTCTTCCCATGCTGAACGGTGAACACGACTAGAACTCTGGTCGATCGGAGCCATCTTCCTCCAGCAATTTTATACCGTATATGATTTCAACAGCGAGTCGCCACGAATCTGAATCGCAGAGCTTTCTGAGGGTGGTGCTTAGAACGCCAATAATGGAATATTCAGGCTACTATTAGGAAGCAAGCTAGATAAATACTACATCCCCGACTCTTTTGAGAGGAATGTTCTATAGAAAACAAATGTTCAGACAACTGCCAAAAACGATTGCAGCTTGCCCGTTTCTCGTTCTAATGGACGCTTAACAGAATCCCTATCGTTCAACCCGAGAAGATCACCATCGACAAAAAATGCTCCAACTTGGCTTTTCTAGCTGACGTGACCCACTCTTCCTCCTCCGTTTGCTCCCACTCACACTGTCATCGCCGGATGGCCAAAATAAATGAGCAAGCGCATCCGAGAACTCAAGGACGCCCTCAGCGACCTCCAGGCCCAGCATTCGACGGAGCCACACCCCCTCCTTCACAAAGATCTCTTGGGCATCAATCACCCCAAGGATGACAACAACGAGGAAATACTGCTTGCCTCCTTCCCCGACAGAGCGTCCTCGCCCGTCTCTCGTCGATGTAGGCATCTCCATCAAACTGACACCGTCCACCTTGACCATGATGCGAATTGCGGGATACCAGCAACGTTTGGTGATGAGCGGCATGGCCGTATGACCCTGATCGGACGAGGTGTGAGTGAGCATGACCTGAAGAGCCTTGGCAGGGTGACAGGCGATCCAAACGCAAAAGAAGCGGGGAGGATGAATGGCACGGTGGGAGTGGCATACACACCTCGATCCGACTTTTGGTTGCCTCAGTTCCGCGTTGGTGAGCCTGGGAGGAAGGGAGGACTCAGAATGAGCAACGTCTCGGAGACAGAAACGAAGGCGGGGGGAAACGAAGGGGGATGAGGGCGACAATCGACCACTCACCATTGTCCCATAGCACTTACTTCACACCTGAAACCAAGTTCGAAAAGCAGCAAAGCAGCAAAGCAGCGCACGATAGAGAAATCATCAGCGTAGCCTACCTGTCCACGTTTACTTGAACCGCGCTCTCGAAGCCCTTCCAAAAGACGTCCACTTTGTCGCTGACGAGTTGTTCCGGCATTTCGGGATCTGCTACGCCAGGCTGTTTTGATGGCCCAGGTATTGATTGTCATGCGGTTTTTGTCGATGGCTTGTGATCCAAAATGGAAAGTAGGAATGGTTTGACATCACGTTATCAAGGGAACTAAGAAAGCAAGAAATGGTGAGAAAAAAAGGCAAAGCAGGGGGGCACTCAGTGGGGGAAGGCACAATCAATAAAAAAAAGAGGTAACTGGCCACGTCAAAAATCTTGAGTCACTGTTCCAAAGAGACGATGGTGACAGTTGGACCCAGCCTGTTACGCGTCGAGAGAATGAATGTCAGGAGCGCAGCGATCACACTCGAATTTGCGATACGCTTTCTCTCTGTGGACTGTGCATGGGTGGTTGGGCACGTTGGATTGCTAAAACAGGCAAGAACGCACCTCGGACCCAACTAGACTGTCCTCCGATTTCGCGCAGTCCGTCAAACAGTGACATCACACAACAATCCATCAAATTCTATCTAGAGAGTGCTGAGATGGAAATGGGAACATGCCACAAGTGCTGCTTAAAGGAACTTGACCAGCTCTAAGCACATAGTCGTAGAATGACCACTACACTGTGACGCATTATGATGGATGAGATTGACAGCATTTGTAGGATGACATGACGAAGAAGGGAGCGTCGAAGCTTCGGGAACGGCAAGCAAGGGCATGGTGACGGGTTGTGACTCGTGAGGACGTCCGCGTGTGAGTCCGAGAGTGCGATTTGGATCGAAAGGCACCCGCAGGTGGCGGCCCATAAAACAGGAAATATGTCCACTTGAACCCGTCTTTTGTTGTGTCGCTACCATGTCAGCTTGGTCGAGTATGCCCAAGGAGTTAAAGACACACAGGTACCTTGGTTCTCCAACTTCCTCGAGGTGACCGCACTCCGGCCGCTGCAGCCCATGCAAAGTAGAGAGAAACTGCTTTAGTACGTCGTCTGAGAGACTCGCATACGCCTACGATAATGTCGTCATTTTATTCGTGTAAAAATGGCACACGAGGACGCACGTTCATCATTCGCATCTCTCGTTAACGATCTTTACGAATCGGGGAGTTTTAGCTTCGTAGCAGGTTCCAGTGGTAACTGTCTATGCGTGCCATCGTGTTCCGTTTCAAATAAATAATGGGTGACGTGTTCGTGTATCGTGGATCACATATACCAACTAAAATACAGAACAATGTTCTGACTGATGAGGCCTGTGTTTCGTTCCAAATCAATAATGAGAGTGGTGTTCGTGTATCAATCATTCCTTCGTGTTGTATATTGTCATTTGGACATGCGTGATAATGAGTCATTGAGTTGTTTAAACAAGCACACAAAAAGACCCAACGACTTGTTCTGGACCCCACCGTGACCTTAGTGCCTCGCGTGCCAAGGTTTGGCTCGTTGTGGCACATATGGAGAGGAGGGGTATTAATCAATGTAACGGTTTGTCTGGTTGTTATCACGACACACCCATGCCTCGCGTGCCATGGTATTGACTCGTTGTGGCGATGTGGATGGTGGTCTGGAAGAACCCATCGCTTGAACGAACTGGTTTTTAAAGCCTCAATGACATAACAGCAACAAACAAGTCACTACTATACCGTACAATAACTGCGGCAGTCATGCTGTTTCGGCAGTCACAGAAATGTCACCCATGGGTCACACACGGTCACACCGTCAGAAATTAATCTCCGCTGCGATTCCGCCAAGGAGGTATACTTAAGTATACAATATTAACAAAGTGTATTAACGAAGTATATAGTGGCTAGAGTTGCGAGTAAGTATGAGACAGTGAGAATAATGAGGCCTGATCCCACGTCCCACTTCTTGACCTCAGGCACTGATTTCTGGCTGATTTACGTAAATAAATTGAAACCCACAGGAGACCACGGCTGTGACACTAACTCGTTTAGACAGAAACCATTTCTTCGACGTGTTCTCCGCTACAATCACCCCCATAACATCAGGACAGAGGGATTCAATGGGAGGATCATGGCTTGCAAGAGTACCCATGTCTCCAGATGCTGCTGCAATATATTGACCGGTACGACTTATCTGCAGAAGTGAAAATGGCCTAGGTAAGAAATGCAACCACGACAATCAATGACAGATCTGGTAGGGAAGAACAAGTAAGAGTTTGATTTGATCAGCAGCCTCAATGTAACCACGTCTGTGCCAGCGGAGTGTTGACAGCACGCAGGGAGCTTCGCCATACTGAGAATTCCAACCTTATCCCTGTGAGAGCAAGTGATTGCCCCTGAGTCACAAGAGGGCCGGTGACCGTCGATTTCTGTGCTCTCGTCTTAGAAGCGGTGGAGGAGCTTGGTGGAACCGCGTGTAAAAACGAACACGAACTCACTGTCCCCGATGGCAACCAGTCAATATAGGCTGCGTTGAAGGTGGTTTGGTCAAAGATCGCCAAATGAGACGGATGTCAGTACGGATTCGAAGCGTTGTAGGTGGACCAAGCAGCATGGAGCGGGTTTATGTGGGTAAGATGGCGAACAAGAGGGCAAGACGAAAACGAGGATAGGCACAGTGACATTGAGGACAGAGTGAGAAGGACGGCGATGGTGAGACAACAGTGAAGACCATTGTCGATCGCCATACAACCGGCACGCCCGTGAGAAGCCACACTCGCGAAGTCAATCTATTCAGCTGTCCAAGTTCGTGAGCATCCGCCTACAGTCCGGCAAAGAATTGGACCTACCAACACATTACACTGCATTCATCATGCGAACGACTGCCAAGCCCTCAAGAAAGGCGGCCTTCCCCGTAACTTGTTCTAATCACTGGGTGCACAAACGAGAGGTAAGCATTGTGGGAATACTGTCAAAAGTTCTTTTGTTTTGAATATTCCGTGATGAATATCCACACACCGTAACTGGCCGGATAAAAATGTCAACTAAGGCAAAAAAAAAAAGTCATAATGCCCGCCAAGTGGAGGATCTTCTTGTCCCGATTCTTCTGATCCGCAAGCACCAGTAGGAACTAACGTCAACCATGAAGCGTTGATTGCGATGGCAATGTGAAGGGAGGGTGTGGAAAGTGCCGAGGACGATAAGCATAGAATGGGCGGGAAGGGTCACGTTTGTGGATGACGGCGACAAAGGGCGAGGAAAGAAGCTGAATGCAACGACGGGCGCAATGATAGTCTCGAGCTGTTATAGGAAATTCGGGTAAACCCGGGAAGCAAATGGTTGATAATCCTGATGAGTCATATGCCACGTTTACGTCAGCCAAGTTGTGATTGTCCGCACCTGCATTCAATATTCATTTGTGCACAAATGTTTCATAACTTTGGCTACAAATTGTGAGTGCCAAGTGATAATATATGTACTTACACAACATTCGGAGCCTTGTGTCTGTCTGCAATCTTTGGCCCAATTCGGTAGCAGCCTGAGCTTAGTCAGATGAGACGCGCATGCTCAGGGCCTGACAACACATTCCTGGACCCTTTAGGGCACAGGTTTGGGGGGGAAATTTTCAACCGGATCCCGGTACCGGTACCCATTCAAGTTGGAGTCACTTGCTACTTACTTAAGTAGCCTACGAATCAACCTGACTGCTGCAAGGTAGATTTTTACTAGGTGCCGGGAAGGTGCATGCAGAGGAATGGGTGGTTTGAAACACCAGCGTCCGCCGAATGATCTACTAGGATTTGATCTAGGAAAGGTCAGGATACTGGTGAGTATTTGTTCTATTATGGCCGCCATACTAAATCATTCAATGCTAACTGTACTGGTGACTAAAATATCTAGTTGGTCTTGCTCATTATCGCTCAATTACTCGACCTTGTCAACCCACCGCTTCTCGTCATCATCCTCAGTCAAATTCTCTTCGTCCTCTCCATCGTGCATGTCTTCTACTTCAACATCTTTACTGCCGCCAGCAATCTCTTCAAGCTCTTCCCATTCTGGTCTTCAATTACCACCGCGGAGCAGGTAATTAGACAGTATCTATGTGATTTAGCACGGAGTAAGTGTCTGATTGTTTTGCCTTATCCAACCTTTTCTAATGTGTTCTTTCTTCAAAGTCTTCCTGATAGTATTTCGCTCGCTTAGCTGGTTGGGTAGACAAGATGGATGCCGTCACGGTGGTGAGATCAGCTCCGAGTTGGTTTAAAGTTATCTTTCGCTCCGTTCTGTATTCGAGTTACAATATGTGGTGCCTGCAACAAATCTGTATCTGTGCCTCGTGTCACAAATCCATCGCTGCATCATCTTCTATATCATCGTCTCTGACGTTATTTAGTGTCATGGAAAGGCATGATCAAGCGAAGAAGTTGATTCAATATGTTTAATTTTGACCATAACCAAGGGCCCGAATACAAGTTGAAACGTGTACCAATGGGGCAATGGGCGTCCTCCTGGTTTTCATATATTCATATCGACATGTACAAGATACGAATTACGACCCTCCGGTGCTCCAGCTGCCTGTAACGGCAATGACATCCAAATTATACGAGTTACCATGATTATCCAGTCACATCCAGTCTGAATGCCTTGCAACAGAGCTTGACCTTCCGAAACCAATCGGGAATCAGCGTCACGCAACCTTTCCAGGCGTACACCACCCAGGCCACTTGCCGTCCGCTACGAACCCTCGCAACCTCGGCACATCCACTTCGATCCACAGCCTCACGACCGGAACGCGCGTTCCCTCCTCCCCCTCCTCCCCCTCCTCTTCTTCCGAGGACGATGATGACGCACGGCCACCACAGCTCGCCAAAAACATCTTCGACCGCCGGTCAAGCATAAGCTCGCTCGCGACGTCCCCACCAATCCGCAGTTCCCGTAGACGCGGCAGCTTGTCCAGCACGACGTCCAAGGCGCGCTCCGAGTGTTGTCTGCGCTGTCCACAGCTGTAGCCGTTGATGACTCCAGCACTTCTGCCGCTGATGACCTTTCCGCGGACCCCGTTACTGCTGATGACCTTGCCATTGCTGGCCCCGCTACAGACACCGCCCCCACTGCTGATACAGCCATTGATACCACCGCGAACGCCAACAAGAATGAGGTTTCCCCGCTGTCGAAAAGGCGGAAGGGCAACGTCCCGCACGGTCAGAGACACCAAACTCTGCGAAACCACAAGCAAAAACGCAGCGAGCCCTGCGTTGGTGACGCCCCCGACTGTGTCCAGCACCAAGCGCTCAAGCGTGCTCGTCCTCCTCACGATCGCGATCGCGTTCGAGGTTGTGCCCGTACCGCCCTTGCCCACGCCTCCAAATAGGTGGATGAGATCCCGGTCGCTCACATACGACCGGCACAATACGAGCTGCGTGAGGGCACACGCGGGTGCGGGGCGCAGCACCCAGTGGAAACGCCAGATGCCTAGGGCTGGTGAGACGGTGCCCGCCTGGAGGTGGTACACCTTGAGCGACTTGAGCGCCGGCCACCGGGCCATGCACCGCGCGAGCTGCGCAACGCTGAGCATGCGCGTCTTGTATCCCCCACTTCGCCCATGTCCATTACCTGACCAGCGACACTTGGTGGGGGGAAATCCCATCACCGGCCCCTCTTCCTCTTCCTCCTCCTCCTCTGTGGGCCCAATCGAGAATGTCCTGAGGTGGTGAAGCCCTGTCAGAACGGTGAAGAGCGCGTCCGCATGACGCGGATCCGCGCCTGGCTCGTCCAGCTGCCCGAGGTGCAAACATTGAAGATTTTTGGTCACCCGGAGGATCGCGACCAGCGCCGCCATGAAGCGGGCCCTGTCCTTGCGTGGGGGCTGGCCGAAGACGACGTTCTCCCAGGTCCGTTTGGACTGGGACTCGCCGAGGTTGTTCGTGGCAAGGCGGCGGAACGCGTGGCCGAGGACGGGTTTCGTGGTCAGGGCCTTTGCGAGGGCGTACGTGTCCAGCAGATGTCGTGAGTGGTACCGATCGTCATCGTCGCAGCCGTCCGAGAAGCTCAGCCTGCATTGGAGGACGTGCATTGCGCACGACCAAGTGCGGCATACCTGTGCGAATGAAAGGAGATCGTCGCGCCAGGTGCTACGGAACTCGTCATCCTCGAACGTTTTGATCAGCAGTTCAGTTGGGAGGCAACCGTTGGTGAACTTTGGGCGTGCAGATTCAGGTGGGAGAACGCGGACAATGCGCGTCGTGATGAGCTCGATCTGAGTCACGGGGTCGGTTGGAACGGTGTATTGTTCGAAGGTTCCTGACGTGACCGAGGTGCACAGTAGGGTGGAGTGGGTGAAGGACAGGGATAGGGACGAGGTCTCAGAAGTCAACGCGAGCTCGCGTTCGAGCAGGACATTGATAGAATCGGGGCGGAGTT
>JBBPOJ010001346.1:0-14394 GCA_038091395.1 Leccinum rimulosum | reverse complement strand
TGAGCAGAGCATCAGGATTAACATGTCCCGGGTTTGCCTGAATAATTGCATCGAATCTCGGAGGCTCATCGTGGCGATCGACATAGGGTACTGGAGTTTCATGGCCACTTGTGAGAAGCAGTTCCCACAGTCCGCCTTCACGGGGTTGCACTTTCGTATTGCCGACGATGAGAAATACGAGGGCCTGGGGTACACCGAGCTGTTGGTTCAAATTCTCTTTCAAGCGTCCCCGTTTCTCGAGGAGTTGTGTTTTGTATCAGTTGGTGCGACGGCCGTTGACAGAACGGTTCGGGATGTCCTGCAATGCATATCAATTTATCCCAATGCGTGGACGAACCTTTCTTTACTTCGCTCGCTCACGGCGCGAGAGGATGTCGAGAGGACAGTTCCAGACGTAAGTCCAGAGTGAGAGCGACGAATTAACAGAGGCTGCGATGATTGTGTCGTTGCATGCCAGTGCGATAGCAGCGATACAGTATGGACTGTCGTCGCTGTGAATGCGCCATTTTGGGAGCGTTTTTTTTGCTGGACACGCAGTGAATGTTGCCGTCTTCGGACAAGGCAAAGAGGCGGTTGGAGTCGCTCGCCCAGGCGAGGGATTCATTGTAATACGAGCCGACCCGAATTGGAAAGTCTGCGAGGACGTTAGTAATGTCGTAGATGCGAACCGAGTCTCGATTTGCACTGCGTGGCAGTAGCGATGCGTCGTCCGTCGGGAGAGAACTTTACTGCAGCCAACCAGTACTTCGTGTTCGCCGAATGCCATGGCCGAGAAGTCGCTGGCCGCATCAAAAAACGACCAGACACTGAGCGTCTTGTCATCCAATCCTGTCGCGATTTTCGTCGCATCTGCTGAAACGTCCACCGCACCCACCGCCTTGCAGTGTGCATTGAATTCTGTCACTTTTTTGTGGGGTTTCGCATTCCAGACGATTACTTGACCACTCTGCAGTGTCCCACACATGATCCACTTGCCATTTTGCCATGTGACTGCCAGGTCGAAAATAAAGCTCCCAGCGTCCATTGGCTTCCCCACCTCCTTTCCATCCTTCACTCGCCACTGTTGAATCTTCCTTCCATTTCCTGCGCTCACGACATGAGCAAGAAAAGCGACCGAATATATTCACTGATCTTGAGCAACGACTTCGATTTGATCCGCGTCAGTTGTGACATTGGAGGAGGAAGTGCCCCAGTGACTCGATGTTAGGCTTGAGTCGGATAAGGAGGAATCACTGGCAGATGTGCTGCTAAAGCTCATGGTAACTAGTCGTATAGGATAAATAATCATGTAGGGCAAAAAAAGACCTACCATTATCGTTAAGTATACGAAATAATCATAGCGGCTTCCGCTTTGTGAAGAACTTGAATTAGACTACCAAACTTCAAAGTATTCATAAAACCATTAAAATAGAGAAGAAGATTGTGAAGGCTGGACCATTGGACATACTTCTTTGGACATCGCTGCGTGTGCTAGTACGAGGAATATGTATGATGTCTATGGGAACAATCTATCTAAGTTGACACGGCTGTTAAACGCGCTAAGCACTGGTGCGCAGGAAAGTCCAGCACTTCTAACTCTCTCCGAGGCTGTAAGCTATCTACACTTTATCAAGATATCTCTCCTTCAGATTCGGCGCATGTCCCCGCCAATACCGCTGTCACCTCGCATATCATCCGTAGCCACCCGATTCAAGTTTCTGACTTAATACACTCGATCCCATTCCCCGCAAAATGTCGACGATATATTCAACCCCAATCCTACCGCCCGCACCCCGTCAAGTCACCCAAAAAATACGCTACCTTTGAACTCCTCGAGCGACCTACCTCATGTCAAGTCCTCATCTTCCGTCTTCCTTGTGCACTTTGCTTCAAGTTCGACATCCCTCCTCGTCGTTTCCGCGTTCGTGACAATTCTGGAAACGGTTCCGAGCTTCCATCCTACCTCTCCTCCTGTGTGGTTCGGAGTGGAGACCAATATCATAGTCATGTACTTATCCATCCGACGATCTCACCATGCACTCCTTTCCCTCAGTTTCTTCATTGCAATGTTTCTCAGTGTTCAGAACACTCCTGTAAGCTATTCTTGACTGCGCCCTGAGTTCCAAATGAACCTACTTTTTTTCAGGTACTTCGTCGAGCGAGGAACATGGAACGATACTCTAGCCCGGGAGACATTCATCAACTCTGATGCAGACCCATCCGAGTCTCAGTTTTCTGTACGCCCTCCGAACTGAAGGAATGACATCTTCTCCTAACCTTTAAATACCAAATAGTTGACACCAGCAGCTGCATGGTAATACTTCTGTCCTTGTCATTGTCCCTTTGATACGTTCACATCTGCCTCCTGTTTCACTTTTTATTGTCACCAGGTTTGTTCTAGTCAGTGAGTCTTACTTTGTTGGCACATCGGCGAAACGTTAACATCAGAATTCCTATTACACTAACGCAGCTATTACGACAGTGGGCTACGGCGAGATAACCCCTCGATCTATCCTCGGCCGCTTGATCACGATTCCACTCCTCGCATTTGGATTGCTCCTCATCGCCCTCCCAAGTTTCGTACTCCGAGTCGGCCGGGAATTCAGTATTGTGTGGAAACAAATGGTGTACCGCGAAGTGAATCCTCATCGCGTTCCCGTCTTTTCATGTGAGCCCGAAGCGTAATTTGTAGTCACTGTGTGCACATTTCAAGTGGTCGGAAAGTAAACGAACCAGCTCTGCGTGTGCGGCGTGTCACCGTCATAGGTTGCTACTTTGATGTGTCGAAGTCCAGGGCAAGACCATAAAAGCTGTTCCAATGCTGTCCTTTGATCTTGGGCCAGAGCCTGGAGCACGGAAAATTGACGAACATGGTACAAAATTTCTTCTCCACTCACCTTGGTCGGGTACACAAATATAGCGGTTGTGCTGGGATTTTCTTCCAACAGTCTTAACAGAAAAACCTAACTGAGCATCAGGATGTCGGAAATGCAGCAAGAACATTGATACTCAAGTACCTGGTATATAACACTCTTTCCAGAAGCAGTACTGGTCGACACGATGACGTGGCGCTTTTTCGCGATCGTATGGATAGCGGCTGCCTGATGCAGATACAATGAACCGATCTTTCTTGAATCACGCGACGCTCCTTGGATAGTCTCGGAGAGCGGTTCGTCAAGGTACCCTGTGATGGTCTTCTGTGTAAAAACACAAAGCCTGAACAAGAAGACATACCTTGTTGTGTTTCTTTGGCTCCAAAGGTCCGGCGGTGGAAGATCTGTTCGGTGTACCAACCCTGATCTTGAATTTCTTTGATGACCTCGTCGATGGAAGGTCGCTCCTCCGGGTTCGGGATCTTCAGCTTGACTTTGGACGACGTAACCTCGGAGAGGCCTTTAGATTTTTTGTTGACGGGTAGGTGGTCCCTTGCGGCAGCTTGGAGAAGGGTGACTGGGTCTTCGCCTGCTGGCGTAGCAGCAAGAAGCCTGTGGAGACTCGTGGAAACGAGCAGATTATGTCAGACGATGAACCTACTCATTTACACATGTGAACCGCTCGTCACGATGTTCGATCAGTTTCTTGGTCTGAGCAGGCTTCATCGCAGGCGGAAGCGACTAGCCAGTACTGAAAAAAAGAATCTTGTCACGGCCATCGACGTCGCACCCACCCAGACTGTTCCTTCTTCCCCATCGAATTATCCCGAAATTCGAGCACCAAGACGTGTTCTTCTACTTCCGTCCCGGGAAGCTGGGACGAAGAAGACATCGAAAGGTCGGGACTGCAACGTCCGCCACGTTGTTGGGAGAGCATTTCGGCATGTATGCGGAGCGCTCATTGCGGGCTGTGTATGAAAATTTGATGAGGTCGGGGAGAAGCGCTCTGGATACAAGTTGATGGGGGATGCACACGACTCCCGTTTTCGGGAGTCGCGTACTTGAGTTCGGCGACCTTGGCGAGATCCAGGGACCTGTCAGGATGTCAGTCAAGTATGGAAAAAGAGAAGATGCGCACAAAAAATTTTTAGCAGGCCCTAGTATGCGGAGGACCGAGAATCACCGAAAAGGTAGTCGCCAAGTGCTTTCGCAAAGAGACGAACGCAAGGACGGTATTGAGGGCCTGTGCCGCCAACGTGGTCTAAGCGACCGCAACGCCAGAACGATCGGTAGCCAACACACCTTGAACACCTACTACATTTGCATCTCATCATACCGTGACCATCGTTCGATTGTATAATGTCAATTCGCGTACCTCTGCAAGCTTCGGACGAGACGCGTCGGCGAAATCAGCGAAATGCGAAGCCTGTGACTTGTACTACATACTCACGTCTGAAAAGTACTCGGGCCAAGGAACAGACTCTGATTCTTGCCTTGGCCTGCGCGCGAGTTCTTTGCCTTTTGAATACTTGTTTCGTGCTGGCTTCGAGATACGTGACGTTGTTGTGTGACAAGGCTCCACGGCCCGCGCGCGCCTGCCGACGCCGCGGTTGTCAAAAACGAGGGGTGGTTGTACTGTTCCAATTTGCCGAAATCGTCCACCTGAGCCTGAGGGAGCCACGCAAAGGATTCCAGTGTTGTTCATGCTGCGGACGAAATGAGTCTCTAACATGGGTTTCTCGACCAACCTAGACGGTCACCCCATGATGAAGACGATTTTTTGTGGCCCGGGACCGTGGACTTCAAAATAGAGGGAAAGGCGTTCGATGCGTTGATGGCGAATCTGGACAGCTGGATATATGCCTCGACGGGTGCATGTATGCGGGTCGAATGTGGTCTGGTAAGATGAAACAGGCCACAAATTTTGCTATCCAGGCCCTCGCAACGCTTGAGCCAGGGCTGACGAGGGTGCGCGAGAAACTCTATGATCTCGCTTCAAAGCGCGCAACAACGCGGAGGGAAGATACCGCGTACTGTATGTTTGGCATCTTCAATGTCGCTCTCCCTGTCATATACGGTGAAGGTAATCAAGCAGTCGGACGACTCTTGGAACACATCTTCACGCGGTTAGACAACTTGAATGTTACCATTCTCGCCTGGACTGGGAATGTCCAGGGTAACACCCACAGCTACCTCCCTTTTGATCTTACCGTTTACAATCAAGTTTTTCCGCCGCATTTTCCGCAACTCATCGTTCTCGAGTTGCAGTTATCCCTTTCTGATTCCTCCCTGATCAATCAGTTGTACGAAAAACCCCATGATCATCCATCATTGGCTGTCGTTTCTGGTCGACTGAGACTTCCAGGGTTCGTCTTCCCACTCGCTGATCTCACCCTGCTGTCGGCACCTGAATCCGACTCGAATGTTTATGTCTATCATGCCACAAGCCCATGTCTCGACTAGAGAAAACTCGCTGACGACGCAACGTCTGACCCCTTGATCGACGAAGATTTTGAAGGCGACACCTTGTTTGATCTGCCCGTGCGCGCACTACGGCTCGTCGTGTAGCTGAGGCTGCCGTTTGGTGCCTTTCTGCTAGCCTTGCAGGGGCGCGTGCATTATAGACGTGTTGCGACGGATAGTTTCATCAAGGTGAGTCAGATTCGGGAGGAAACACCGTTGGAGGAAATTGATGGAATACGTACGTACGGTCGACGTCCAATAGTTCTGCGTTGTCGGTTTTTTTGGGTATCGGGAGACGAATTCGGTTGTATTCACACCTCTAGACAAGGATGTAGTATCCCGCGAGATGAGTGGGGGACCGGAATCGTATGTAAGATGATTAGACGAACAGAACAAGGCTTGGTGATGAGTATTCCCAACCGAGTTAAACGAACCGGACACAATAGCAACAACTTCTGCACCCTGTTGTTCCTACTCGATATTGGCTCAACGCTGCCGTAGGGTAAACTGTCCCTAGATTCGAAATGAAGAACAAACGAGACGTCAACTCCTTCGGAGCATGGGTGGTATGCGAACGACGGGCGATCCCTCCTTGATCTCGTTGGTCGCAGAATCGTCTTGTGTGGCACGACTTTCCATGCTGCGCCCCACGCATCACATCCCCAATGCGTTGAAAAGGCAAGTGCTAATATTTTGTCTGTGAGGATGGTGCGAGTGATCGCTGTCGCTGACACTAGCTTCACTAGCGATAGGAATGATGAATGGTCTGCTGACAGCGTATATAATCTGCCGATCTATACCATTCATGAATGGGGCACTACGGGGGTGTGACCGGCCACTGATAAAGAACTGGGACTGACACGAGAGCCGTATTAGAGAGCATCGGTCGAAAATTATTGGCCTCGTCCGAGAGAGGGAGGACAACACAGGACACGTACGAGCTGATATGTTGTGCTGTGAAATGAGTAAGTTTGTAACGAATTGAGTAGTGCGTAGTGCGTAGGCAGATCCATTGATGAACGGTGCTGATGAGAGCAACAGAACCGGGTAGGGCGGACAGCCCACTTCCCTTGGACGACGGTCAGCAGGTACAAACATCGGCGACCAACGAAAGAGAGTTACTAATGGATACCCCGGAATCGAATGGGGAAAGCTCCTCCTCCAATGTCACAACTGACGCGGATCAAATCGAAGTCGTTGCTCAAGATCACCATGCGTGTTCCAGATGCTCCTCCACAGAGACCCAGGCTCCTGCGATTCCGGGAGAACCCCGAGAAGATGGTCCATGGTCAGTGCCGCACGACAATACCACTGGAACTTGGCAAAGACTAATTCCTGCTGAATTCTATTAACGCTCAGATTGACACAACACGTGTCGCTCCACGCCCACCGGAAACTGCGACCTTGCAGAAGTTGATGAGTTTGTCGATCGTCAGGGATGTGGGTAGTCCATACTAGATAACGGTATTCTCAACCATTTGGAATGATGGCTCGTGTGGCTGTCACCTGTGCGAGAACATCACATATTCGTAAAACTTCTCCACCTCCCTCTGGATGCGTGCACAGTCGAGCCGATCGCGGGTCGTCATGAAAGACCGCAACTCGTTGAATATTGAGTCTCGTTCGACAGCTACTTGCATTAGCTCATCGTAGAGACGACCGGTAGTGTGGATTAATCAGTGCTCGGGGTATGTCATGGATCGAGATAACAACCCCACATGTCTGTCGACACAAAGTCAGCCCATGTCGTCTGCGCAACATGAATGATAACAACTCAATCTGAACTCGTGGGCCAAGTGAAGTCTCCATCCTCGACAGCGTCGTCTTAAGCGTCGAATGTCTCCTTGTAACGCTCCAGGTGTAATATCGCACGTTTTTACCTGTATAGACGGAGGGCACATTTGCATGTAGCGAATTGATTGCCGAGTTCCTGGACGGATAGCTCGATCTCGCTTACTTTTCGTGAGATAGACACTGAAAATGGGTCAGAGGACCGCCAGTCGAGATGATTTAAAACGCACCAGAACTGTTTTCGGGTAGATTCATGTCTGCCCGTAGTGTCCTGGTGGTCTGAGTTAATCGATCGACTGAGCCGTGAGATGTCACGAGCACACTGCGGAGTGACTTGCCCGATTTATCGAGATGGATAATTTTACGATCGATCTAATAATGGGATTGTCAACGAAGTAGGGTGGAAGTCGGAGAAAACGCACTTGAGGTTTCGTTCTGTGCGCGAAGGGACTTGATCATATCATTGAGGCCTATCTTTTCCTGGATGTAGCAAGCTGGCTACGTAGTTACTGAATAGTTTTTTTTCGAGATTCAGTATAACGTCCTTTGGTAGAAATGAATATCAGCGTAGCAGAGTTATTCAGAAAATGAACACACTTTGACACGCGTCCCTAGAACGGAGAGCCATTACCATGTCGTAAATATCCGGGTTTTCAATCTTCAAGCACCGGAATTTTCGCTCCAACCACACCTGGAGCAGCCAAGACAAATTGAGAAGGACGTCATCTTACACGAGCAACGTTACTCACATTGTCGCGGTAGAATGAGGGAAGGATGTCAGAAAGATTCCGCAGCGTGATTCTTCGTCTCCAGCAGTCGCGATAGCGCCGCTTAATGGCCACGGACGAGATTCGGTGGGAGTGGTGGATGACTGTCCCGATTTAAAGCTATGTGTCCGAGTCTTTGTGCCCCAGAGTGAGAGCGATGAATTAGCGGAGGTTGCGATGACTGTGTCGTTGCATGCCACTGCGATACAACTCAGTTTGTCGCGGCTGTGAATCATATCGGGCCATTTCGCGAGCGTCTTCTTGGCGGACAGGTCGAGACAGTGAATATTTCTGTCTTCGGACAAGGCAAACAAGCGGTTGGAGTCGCTACCTTCAACCTGCACGAGCTTCAGCCCATCACGGTATGTCGTTGCATCCATCATTGCGCACAACAGACTATTCTCGCCATCTCTTCTCCATCCCTCTCCTCTCCAATTTTGCTCGCATGCATTTCCGTTCCATCTTTGACTCGCAATCGCTATTAGCTAACATATTCATAGCAGGAGCGTAATCGCTCTGTCATTTTTTTTAAAGGTAGGCTGTCGGCTATTTTTATTCCTCCCCGGCTTGGCACTTATTATAATTATAACTATCTACCCCTTGCTATTGACTAATGATTCATAGCGCAAGAATGGCCTCTTCAAAAAGGCGTACGAGCTCGGCGTTCTCTGCTCGGTCGACGTAGCTGTCATTATATTTGGTCCGTCCTTTCCCGTCTTCATCCGCCCATCTCATATCCGTGTCTCTAGAGGCACGCGCCGATTATCATTTGAAACATTGCCAATATTGCTCCGGCGACATTCACGACATCGTTCAACGTCATATCAGAGTATGTCATTCCCTCTCGTTGGAGAGCACGTCTTATCTACCCCGCTAGTAGCACGACGGCGAAAAGGACGCTCGCACCCCTCATGACTTTGTCAACAATGAAAACATCAAAATTGACCATGGTGCCGATGGCGATGATGATGATGGAGACGGTGACGACCCCGACTCTGGTCTTCGAGGCGCGAACAAAAAACGTTCGGATCCCCAGTTAAAGCAAGAGTACGGGAGCGATGGCGAACTCGTCCCTTCTGCAGGAGGGGATTGGGGACTGAATGATGTTCGTGCCAATACTATGGTTCCATCTCTGTCGCACACTCATCCCCCCAAATTGCAGATGAACGACTACGCACTCCACCGGCCCCATGACTATCCCTCAGCCACCGCTTCACTCCATCCAACTGCCGCCAGTAGTAGGCAGTGCTTCTTCGCTTCCTATCTCAACGGAACGCCATACCTCTTCTGGTCGGTTGCTCCCTCTCAACGATCAACCTAGCTCTCAAAAGAAATATCGTCTAGCCCCTAGTCTCAACGCAGGTAGTAACTCAGAACTCACGTCCGATGAGTCCTGGAACAACGGCTACCTCACTTCTCCATCCTCTGCCCACACGCCCAACAGCTACCGACAAAATGGCCAGACTTCGCACCAACTATCTTATAACTATCTCGGTGTCGCTGGGGTCCACGACCCAGCAGCCGTATCTCCCCTCCCCATCCTTTGACTTCACGTCGTCCTCGAGAGCTGCCCCGATATCACGGACGGCAGGGTACAATCAACGATCATCCACATACCCTCAACAGCAGGATGTCAACTTGCGAGGTATTTATCACCAGCTAATGCGGCACAATTTGCCGCTGGGCCAGCCACCAAACGGCTCTCTCCCGCGCACACAGCAATCACATGACTTGCTCTCTGTATTTCTAGACAACAGCGACGATCATCGACCGCCGTCGACACAATCGTCGCAATTTTGGGCCTCTAGACTGGCCATCGCATGCTTCGCCGCAACAGCCACCGCCACCACTACCGACGTCTCAGCAGGAAGTGGGTGAGTCACTTTTTGTGCTTCGTTTCTCTTCGTCACGCAAGCTCAAATTGGGTTGCGTATAGGGCATTCTGGAGACACGAGTTGGCTTGATTTCTTGTCCCACAGTGCACAACAACCAGGTGGACAACAACTCCACATGACGCTCCCGCCCGCTAACGGGCGAGATGGAGGGTTGTCGTGGGAACGCGATCGTGAGGTGGAGCATTATACTCCATCGGAACGCGTTGGTGGTGGTGGTGGTGGTGGTGGAAACTTTGATAAGGGCGGGATGATGGCCAATGGTACTGGCGGTGGTGGTTCGGGGCTCGTGTTATCTCCGCGCAAACGACCGCGTGCGGATCGGATTCTGGCACGGTTGACAGCCGACGACCGTCGCCAACCATGCGGGGGCAGGCTGCGGGCGTCGTTGGAGGACAGGACTCAATTGATCTAAATGGAGATGCCCATGGGCTTGGGATTAACGGGGAATAATGACGGAAGGATTTATGGGTGGGTGGTTGATGCTGTTGAATTTTCCATTCGCTTTCCGTCTCTGTTATCACCCCCGTCTCACTCGTCTATACGTCAACTCGTGGACATTTTTGGTTTATAATTGTAAGCCATAGTCGGATAGTTATTTCCTTTCCTTTTCTTTTCTTATTCCATTTCCAAAACCCCCAACCCCAACCTGACTCCTCGAGAGTGTTTGAGGAGAGAGATATGATTTGAAACCTAATATGTTGGACAATGTTACTTCTGGTCGTCATCGCGATAGAGATCCGAGTCGTCGCACATATGTCTAATACATACTGTTCGTTCATGATCGAGTTACATACGTACCCCATATGTACGGTATAACTAGTAAGCAATAATGCTGGCAAGGCGCCGGTGCGAGAACTTCGTTCCTTTCCTCTTATCTCACGAATGGGTGCTTTTGTTGGTCGTATACCAGTACTGTAACATACCTTCTTCGTATCAGTGATATCACGAGAAAGAGGTGTATTCGTCATTGTCTAACTCCAACGCTTTGTGCACGGCCGGGCCAGTGCCAGGCGTGGGCAGCCTGACAACTTTGCGATTCCGTTGTGCGATTCGTGTCAGTGCGCGGATGCCAGGTGACTCTGTCCGGCTCGAGCCTTGGGGAAAGGGTAGATCATAATCATATCGATGGGATGGTGGCGGGATTCCGGCCAGAGGGAAGGCGGTCCTTGTTTCTGTCACGGCCCGACTGCGCCGGCGTTCACATGGGAAATTCCGATTTCCTCCCTCTTCTGCATTAGGTATAGGGGTAACCGCTTATGTGTATCAAAATTAAAATTCCTACAAGACTGCCACCATTCACCGTTTGCTTCTTTAAAACGATTGCAGTTTTTCTCACTGGACGAATGGTGACTGTCTTCTGTTTCTTGCGACAAAAGACTGACACAAACGAGCGCTAAAATTCCAAGCTGTGGACCATTCTCATTTCCATATTCCTTCCTTCCTTCCTTCCCACTGGCACCCAACCACTTCCGAGTCCTCCGCGGTGACGAACAGAAGCCATGAACACCACGATCCCTGTGACGACTTCCGAATTACCAAATCGTTGACGAGATCTACATACAACATCTTTGTTTTCTTTTTCGTCGTTCTCTTTGTTTACTTGAATATCGGGAACAATGAAGACCGTCTTGTGCGCGTTACCACTTAGCACATAGTAGCCGCTGGCAGTATCCGGGTCAAGGTTCACGTTCAGGTTCCATTGATAAGTTCCAGATCCAGGTTCAGGTCCAGGTCCAGAAGTCGGAAAACCTGCCTGGCCTGGTCAGCACTATAAAGTTACTACGCCGATCAAACGTTGACGTTCGAAGTTGAGCGTTTGGCGTTTGGCGATGAGTCCCGCCGCGGGCTGCATACTATCATTGGTGGCGTTGAGGATCTGTAGATGTGATATGATTGTGATTAACGATCATGGTCATGTGCGGGTGGCGTACAGGTGGCGATCCCACCCACAGGCCTTGCACTCTGTACTTTCACATTTCTTCGTGGACGAGACGAGGCAGACGTGGACAGATGGATTACCCTCAGGCCATCACCCTTGCCATCACCGTCCCATTGACACACCGACACGACGGCGAGCGGCCCTCGCCCTGTCTGTCCTTGCCTTCCCCATACCCCTCTCCCTCCTTATTAACAACCATACAACCATTGCCGTCGCCGTCGACCTGTCTATCCCCGCCCCATCCCTATCTCGTCCCCCTAGCGTACAGAAGCGATCACACAACACAGTCAATTGTGCGCTGCGCAGTCGCTCTCGTGATTTCCCTCCTCCATCTCACCCCATCCCAGACGACGACATGACGAGGACGACGGTCGCCCTCGCCCTCGCCCTCGCCCTCGCCCTGGCAGCGTGCAGAAGCGATCACACAACGCGCGCGATTGTGCGCGTTATGCAGTCGCTCCTGCACGCCGCCCTCGTGATCTTTTTGGGTCGCATACCCGCTTTTTGGGTGCGGGTGCAGGTAGGGGTGTCATGCCCGCACCCGTGCCATACCCTTAACCTGGGAGACGGACTCAGAGGCACGGACGGTGAAGGCGCCGAATATGAGGGAATGGATGGCCCGCCGCGTGAGTTCTGCAGTGGGAATTCTAATGACGGGATACCAGGATCTGAACTCATGGGCTGGGCGTGGTGGCTGCAGGACCGCATCAGACCACAGCGGAACGCAGAAACGGATGAGCATTAATATTGATCTAGATACCCGCTGGAACACACGGGGAATATATTCGGGCAGCCGATGGCTAGAGTATGCCTCATCATAAAATTCTTATGATTTCAATCTCACGTCCAAGTCGTGCTCGTGTCAAGTGATTCTTATTTCGGTTCATTGCGTATAACCATCTGCTCGCACATTCAAAATATACATGCCACTTCCATCTCACCCATTGAAAAAGCTCTGAGCTTCTTCTCGTCGCCTCTCGTCAGCTCCTTATGCTTGATCATGAAAATGCTAGCGATCGTTGCAACGGCAGCCAGAATCGCGTTAAGGATGAACACCAGTTGGAAGCCCCTCGTGAAACCATGTGGGAGCCGCACGTAGTTCGCCATCAAAGGCGTCAATCCAAGCGCAGCAAGCTTGGATGTTGGCGTGCTGGCTTCGAGAAGGGAAGGATCATCAATGATGGCAGGGATCGTGGATAGGGAAAGAAGGAGTTGAGATCAGTCTTGACTCTTAAGGCAATTGTTACTGCGATGAAGAAACATTTAGTTTCGTTGGTAAGGGTCGGAAAATAAAAATGACCAACATAAACGTTGATCCAACAGCCAGCGTTGATAATACAAGTCCGATGACTTACTGGGAACGATTGGCAAACAGGAACCTTTCCATTCCCAAACGCAAAATAGGGCGATGACGACGACCCGGGACTGCGCCACAGAAACCGCAAGATGTCACTGAACCGACCATACAGAGGTTAAAAGCTCGTCGAAGTGAGCATGTAGGCAGACGGCACCCATGATGCGACGGCCCCGGCGTTGAACGAGGTAGATATAATGGGCATCGCGGTCGCCACCACGACGGAATCTAGCGCAGAGACCAGGACGCACACGGCAAGACCCCGGAAGAATTTGCCTGAACGGGAGGAGGTTGGTCTGATCTGTGAGCTGGAGTGGCGTATCGGCGAGCGATTTCTTCGGACCATGGGCCAAATCATACTGGGGTGATTCCATAGATTTTCTTGGTCCTCGACTGCGGACGCGCTGTGGTGCTCGCGATTAGACACGCCAATTTTATGCTAGTACATACGTGTCATGGGTGTCATCCAGCGACTGGAGGAAGTAGGGGCTGCCAAGCAGGGCCGGAGGGACGAGGAAGACTCGCTGATTCGTGAACGGAGGGGAAGGTGCCAGTGGGAACGGGGCGGCGGGACATGGTGATGGCGGGGATGTGCGATGAAGGACTTGGACTTGGACAGATTCACTGGCAGGCTTGAGGACCGAGAGGCGGCGCCGGCTTATAAGGTGATTGGCAGGTGGTGCGGTGGGAGAGGAGTTGGGCGAGTCGGTCTCCATCAACGTGATGGCATTGACAGATGGGCGCATGGTGTGGTTGAGAGGTTTGGAAACGAGAGAGATACATAGCACGATAGAACGCGTAGAGCGTTGTTGAAACGGGAGGGGGACAGATTCTGGGTGATGGAACAGCGTGTGCGCTATATTGGACTACGAGCGTGACATTGTGCTATATTGCAATTTGTAGCGACCGTGCGACTACTGACTAATATATAGCACGCTGGCTGCTATGTGGCAGAAAGGCGTTTCCAGATGCTACGCCTATGCATAAAGAGGAAGAGTCGCTGATGCGCGCACGAACTTGTGTTTTTCACCTTTACCCTTTTGACTTGTGGTTGTTACGATCGTGACAATGGACGGGATAGTATGCGGTGCGTTCATGTTTTTTCCTTGGATCGGTGCCTTCCCGTTGACGAGTTGAACCAAACAAACCGGTATTGTTCCCAATCGAAATGAAATGACAATTCTTCTAGTTCGGAGATCATCAGGGCGGCGTATCTAAAGCGAAACTACCATGCATCATCCTGAAGTAAGTCGTTGAACGCTCGTGCCATGCACGTCGGTGATCTGACTTTCCCTACAGTAGTCTCTCCTCAGCGTCGTGCTCGTCGGGCATG
>JBBPOJ010001345.1:0-14403 GCA_038091395.1 Leccinum rimulosum | reverse complement strand
AAGCAAGATAAGTATGAGTAATACTAATGAGTCATCATAGAAAATGAAAGAATAGTCTAGAAGTAAGTTCTAGACCGATGACATAAACAATCACATGATAAATGAATATGATTGTTTCAACACGGGAATGGTGCAATTAGTTGCGGGAAATCGGAGGGACGATTGTTGTTCGATGAGTTGTTGGGGGACGATCCAGGCGGATGGCCAGGGGGGTGGGAATCGATTACATCGCAGATGGCGGGCACAACGCGCTCGAAGAAGGTCTGGTTCATCAGCGGGGCGTCGGCGGTAGGAAGAACCTGCGAGTTGCTTGCAAAGCGAAGGAACTCAGGTTCGTTCCGATGGTTTTGGAGAATCCACGTGTTCAAGTCGGCGATGAACGGTGGTTCCATCATATGGTTAGGATGGGTGGGTGCTGCTTGTGAGGGGGCGTCCATGCTTTCTGAAGCAAGTTGCGGTGACCTGCAGCCAAGCTTTTTATCTGCCTCCTTCTCATGCCAATCCCCTTCAACCGAGTACCATGTACGACTAGCCTGCTAGGACCTCGCGATTGTCGACGTAAAATGACCTGAAGCGTCCCCCATCCACGTATTCGAAGTCAGGGTTTTTCTGAATTAAGGCATGAAAATGCTCACCTGTGAGGCCTACGCAACGCCGTTGATCAGCAGCCCCAACCAGTTCGGAACCAGATCGGTGTCACGGCTGAGCCTCGCGCCATCGAAATTAACCAGGTCGAATTCCCAGGAATCAAAACGACGTGCTGTCGAAATTAACCAGCTCGTATTCCCAGGATTCAACGCGAAGATGATGTCGAAATTAACCAGGTCGAATTCCCAGGAATCAAAACGACGTGCTGTCGAAATTAACCAGCTCGGATTCCCAGGGTTCAACGCGAGATGATGTCGATATTAACCAGGTCGAATTCCCAGGATTCGAAACGAGGTGCTGTCGAAATTAACCAGCTCGGATTCCCAGGATTCGATGAAAATGCTAGTGACAGCATGCCCTGCTTTCAAAACTGAGAGATATGTCTGTCTCGATTCCCACACTTCGTTTCTCACGTACACATTCGCACCACAAACCTATTCAAAAGCAATCAATCTCGAAGCTTGACGAAGAGCTACCGAAGTAACGCACCTCCACTACCACTATGACGTGTTCCCCCATACCATACCACCTCAGCAATCACAGCGCCTCCAAGGATGGAGAATATATCGTATACAACGATCGCGTGCGTGAGGCCCACTATGAGAGAGTACGTCACAATTCAGCATCAACCTGAATTAACATGCACTTACAATGTATTCTCAGCTGCCGTCCCATGGTCGCCCGCTGTCTTATGGGGAGATCCTGCTTCGCTGGTCCGAAGCAGTCGTCCAAGTTCAGTTTGCTGTAAACGACACGACGGAAGCTCAACAAGCGTGTGACGACTACGGCAGTGCCGTCCACGAGATTGTTGGCACTCAAGGCTACGCTATTTTGTTGCAACAACTTCTCTCCGTTGTGGAGACTCATCGATTGGGTGAGCGATCTGGAAAACGTGCGTCAGTAAATGTACTAATTTATCCTGCAGCGGCTGCGGTGCATTAGATACGATTGTATGTTGTAAACCAACCTTGGAAGTCTATGTATGTATGCCTTTAAGAATGTAGAATTATGCTAGCGTCAGTATGTGTTGAGGTTTATTCCATACCTTGAGCCGAAATTTCAGTCTTGAAGCCGTAAGAGATGGGACGAACTTCATCACCAGTGTGACAAGGTAAGTTAAACAGAAACTTACGGTATTCTGGACGGACTAGTGCCGTAGCCAAGATGGTGATCGATAGTACGAGCTAGAAACTGATAAGCGTAGTAGAACCGAGGGAACGAGAAGATAACCCACGGGCACTTCGACATAATAAGTCGATAAGAAGTGAGGGGAGAAGAGAAGGGGAACTCTCCAAGAGTCTTGAACCCCACTGACGGCGCGGTGGCGTCGGGGCGACTCGATGGACACCAAGTCCAGGAGAGATCTTATGGCGACACCAAGTCAACCACAAGAGGAGGTGAGGGGCACCAAGCCACCTCAATGGGGGGGGGAGGGTCCAAGTCCAAGGTCCGAAGCCATTGAGGTGCTCACTATTGAGTGAGGTCACCGAGGTGTTGATACGACGTGCTCACTGTTGAGTGAGGTCACGAGAAGACGAGGGATGGAGCGACGACGAGCTCGCCGTTGAGTGAGATCACGAGAGAGGGGGCGAGTTGTGGAGACTTGTGAGGCATAGTGGCTGAGGGGCGACGTTGGTGGGGATGTGGACACGGTGGAACATTCCTGGGAGGAGTTTGAAAAAATTAAGTGGACAACAACTAAGTTACCGGAGTGGGGAAATCTCATTACCTAATTACTCGCTCTAGACTCGCCTCGGCGAGTGAAGTCCACCGGCTTCTGTGGAACATTCCTGGAGGAGTTTGAAAAAATTAAGTGGACAACAACTAAGTTACCGGAGTGGGAAATCTCATTACCTAATTACTCGCTCTAGACTCGCCCGAGTGAAGTCCACCGGCTTGGCTTCTCTCCGAGTCTGTACCCCTTGCCCCCCTCCGCATATCCTCTTCTTCCCTCTCGTAATATCGTATCACTGATCTCTCACGCAATCGTGAGCACGGTCGACGCTCCCGGTCCCCGATCGTCGTGACCTCACTCAACAGTGAGCACCTCGGCGCCCGTCGTTCTCTGTTTTTCCCCATTGAGGTGGCTTGGTGCCCCTTACTTCCTCTCGTGGTTGACTTGGTGTCGCCATAAGATCTCTCCTGGACTTGGTGTCCATCGAGTCGCCCCGACGCCACCGCGCCGTCAGTGGGGTTCAAGACTCTTGGAGAGTCCCCCCACCCTTTTTACAGCTTCCTGCCGATCCTGTTGGACGGCGTTCTTCTTTTTCTATCAACTCACTATAATAAGCTTGCGTGCGTAAGCATATTTCTGACTTGCTCAGCATTGCTAACGACATTGATTTCTAGTCAACACTGATGGCGACCGCTCTAACCCGTTATACGGTACAAGACCGTTCTGACGATCGTAAGTTTCACTTTAACTCTCAAATCTTATTGCTAACTATGTGGACCACAGCCGTTTTCACCTGTATGGACGCGCTGTCACTAGCGTGCACCAGCGACGGTGTACAAGTTATCTCAACGCCTAACATGATGTTTGTGCCAGAGCCCCACCTCGACGGTGAAGAACTTCGCATACGTGCAGATGGTCGCCTGGGGCCTGCAGATTGCTTCCAATGGCCTCAGCTGTACTGTAAGGAGTACGAGTATGCGGTCTGCATCCCCCGTAAGGAGTTCCACGCGTTGCCCGATCCTCTTGGCTGGGCGTGGTACACTCCGACACTAGAAGATTTCAAGGAGTGCGCAACGGTACCGGGAAGGGGTTGGCATCTGGTCGAATCAAAGGCAACTGGGGTTGCCTCCCTCTACTCGGTTGCCACCAAGCGGTACGATTCATGGAAGTCTCGACGGGGTCAAAAGAAGGACATTGCGTCTAAATGGGTTCAAGATCTTCGTCACACAGTCGACCTTCTGCGCAACCAGCCTCTCTGTTTCCGCGACATGATCGTATTGGTTGCACAAGCGCAACGATCTTTCCTCGACATCTACTCTTTCCTCGAGTTCGTCGAGGTCGTCATTCCACACCGTAGTTATCCTTCCGTTGTCCCGCCGTCCGTTCGCACGGATTGGATGGGGTCTTTTACGAAAGAATCGTCCGCATGCAATGAACTCTTCTCAGCTGGTGTTCCCGTTTGGCTCGTCAGAGCCGATCACACAATCACCCCGCGGACGATTATCAAGAATCGGGTCCGATTCACATTTCCCGATGACATCTTGCGAGCGCTCTACTCTGAGAGGGGAAGGATCGTTCCAAACCCCCCGTTGCTGCATTCAGGTCCTGGAGGTCTCGAGCGGCATTTCAATTCGCGACGTCAGTATTCGCCTAATCTGGCGTCCCCTGGTCCTGTGGACCCACCTCAGGTGAACTCTCAGGTCGGGAAGGCCCTGACACATACTCAGACGAGGAAGGCGAAGAAGGTTGCACAGACTGAAAGGGTTAGAACTTCGAAGCCTGGTATGTTTGTGCTTTATCGATGGAATGGGCTGTTAACTTACGAATGTGCTAGCGGGTGGCAATCCGAGTCGCAACAAATGGCAAGATCTTTGCGTTCCCGAAATGCCGGAGCAGTTCAGCGAGTGGCGAATGGCCATGGACCGAGTATCCAGGGAACCCAAGCCGGAACCCGTGAGCAACGTCGATCCTGGGTACCGTGTACCAGAACCAGTCCTCCTCATCTCTGGCCAGACCGCGGAAAGGCGCCAAAACTATACGACCAATTGGCTTTCCATCCGATCAGCATGGTTGGCGCGCATCGACAATGACCCATCGCTACGTTTCCCCTCACCGCAAATGTGGCGGGACTTGCTTAGTAGCTCATCGTCCTCACAGAAAGAGGGCGCTGTTCATACAGAGGTCCAAGGTCGGAGAAAGGTGGCCCCGGAAGTTTTTGGAGAATGCACTTTGTTGACATTAGGAGCGGAATATGGCCCGAAGGAAACGGTTTACTGGCGGGAGGATGCCATCACCATTGAGTCGCTTTCCAACCCCCCTCCCCGTCTCATGCGTGCGATTCTTTGGGAGCTATATGAGGTCGGCTTTCGAATGGAGTTACGTGCCCTGGACCAGGCAATCGTCCCTCGCCTTTGGAAGGACCATCGTGCCCTGCGTATCAAGATGTTCGATGACATATTCCCCGCGGTGGCTGGTATACTTTTCTGGAATTCGGCGGTCCCCCAGCGACCAGGTAGCATAGGGTTGACGGATGCGGTACAAGACAACGAAGACTTTCTTCGTCGTTGGTGTTTCATCCTCTCCGCATGGCCGGATGTTCCCTCGTGCTTGGAAAGTACGCCTTATCTCGCCACTGCCGACGAACGACGTGTTTGGCTGCACAGACAGTTATCCGAGGCTTGTTTCTTTTACGTCAAAACGTTTTACAAATACTTTGGAAGACCCCCGCTTGTTCCACATCGATTTCCGTTGGACTATCATTCGTAGCTTTTAACATTCCGTTTCCTCCCCTTCCAATTTCCAACACATTTGTAACTGTTTTGTAGACCATCTATTTCGTTACTTACAATACACGGCTAGTGTTGATCTCGCTTGGCATGACACCTGGAATTTGTTGACTTCTTCGTCAACCTTCTTCTCACTGGCTACGCGAAGAAGTACTAACTCTGACTCAGAACACCCGGTCGTGTTTCCTTGGACAAATCCACCCTCATCAAGCGCATCCGAGTCGTTCCTTGGAAGGCTAAGTTATCACGCGGTGGGTGGGAACTGGTCCCGATCTTTCGTCCTTCATTTCTCACGCAAAGATATTTGACTATCATGCTCCCGGCCTACTAGGGTGCATCCGAGTCAGCGCTAGTGCATCAACCGACGGTGGGTGGGAACTGGTCCCGATCTTTCGTCCTTCATCTCTCACGCAAAGATATTTGACTATCATACTCCCGGCCTACTAGGGTGCATCCGAGTCAGCGCTAGTGCATTAACCGAGAGACCGGGAACTTGGCTCTCGCTGGATCACGGGAAGACATACTAGGTGTGGTTCCTTCCTTTGACTCTCACATCATACCACTCGTCATGGAATTTTCACAGATTTGCATATGTGGGCGGTCCTTTTCGGCCATAGCTGCATTCACAAAGCATGGCAAAATGTGCACGAGAAGCAAGAAACGTCTAGCCTCTGCACTGGCAAAGATTCAAGACGACCGCTACAAAAAGAAGGCGCGCTTAGGGTTCAGTGAACGAGAGATCTCGCCACAGGATTTCGCCATGGATAGTCCATGTAGACTAGCTAAGACACCCCCAACTGAATCCCAGGGCGGTAGCAGTGGTGCTGTACAGGTAAGGATAGAACTCCCAAATATATCTGTAATAACCTCTTTCCGAACAGGTCGACGATGACGACGAACTTCCATTGTCATTGCGCCGTAGCCGCCGGGAAAATCGTCGTATGCCACGGCGATTCAGAGATATGCTCCCGGAACCTTGCATGCCTCTCCCTCCTCTTGACATCCCTCTTGACATCCCTCTCCCTCATCAAGACCTGCAGATCGATACGTCCTCCCAGCTTGATGTCTTACCTGCTGAACTTGCTACAGTTTCTGCAAATCCCACCATTCATCCCCGCTCTACCACTCAGCCGAATTCTTTCGGGCTATATCGTATTTACGATGAGCGGACGTTACCTATCTCCGATCCCGACGACTGCTCAAGTGAGGGTCATGCCGTCTCTAAGGATCAATACACACCATATGCAAACGAAAGTTCTTTCCTACTCGGCGAGTGGTACTGGAATCAAGGGATCCAGAAGTCTCAAAGAAGCTTCAAAAACCTACTGGAGATTGTCAGCGGGCCAGGATTTCAACCGGACGACATCAAGCAAACGAATTGGAGGGCGGTTGACCACAAGCTGGGCGTTTTAGATGCGTCCCTCATCAAATCTCAGGAGCAACATGAATGGCTCGCCGATGATGCTGGTTGGATGCACACTGCGGTAACCATTTCGGTCCCCTTTCCCCGGCGCTCCCTTAACCCCGGCCCAAAGGCATACACTGCCTGTGACTTTTATCATCGTTCACTCACCTCTATCATCCGCGAGAAGGTTGTCCACGCTTCCAACCTGAAGGGGTTCCATTTCGAACCCTACGAATTACGCTGGCGACGTCGCGAAGCATCTGACGACGTACAGGTGCACGGAGAGATGTATACCTCCAAAGCCTTTTTGAAAGCCCATCAGGATCTTCAAGACTCGCCTCCTGAACCAAACTGCACCTTACCTCGTCGCGTGGTAGCCCTCATGTTCTGGTCCGACGCTACTCAACTCACTTCGTTTGGCAACACCAAACTTTGGCCTCTGTACCTTTACTTTGGAAACGAATCAAAGTACAACCGGTGCCAACCATCCGCCAAACTATGCGCACATGCAGCGTATTTCCAGACTGTGGGTAACATTTCCTAGTGCTGATCACTCGCTCACATTGGCCAGTTACCCGATGACTTTAACGACTTTGTATTAGAACAATCAGGTAACTATTCACCAAGTGCGGCGTTCTACGCACACTGTCATAGGGAGTTCTTCCATGCCCAATGGCTGGAACTATTGGATGAAGAATTCGTCCAGGCATACCAACACGGAATCGCACTCATGTGCGCTGATGGCACAGAGAGGCGACTATTTCCACGCATACTGACGTATTCTGCTGACTATCCTGAAAAGTGAGTTCAGCATGAAGGATTTTATGCCGCATCACTGAAAACAAATACAGGGTTCTCATTACGAATATCCGGAATCTTGGGGGATGTCCATGCCCTCGATGCCTCATCCCTAAGGATCGTATTGAGAATGTAGCAAGCGAGCGTGACATGTTACAACGGCAACTATTAGTCCGCAAGGATGACGAGGAACGCCAGCGAAAGGTTCGCGAGGCTCGTGACCTCATCTACAAGGACAACTACGTCGTCGACTCTGTTCAAGTAAACGAACTCCTCAAGGCCGAGTCTCTGGTTCCTACCGAGGTATGTCTTTGTATTGAACCGTTTGTGGGGGTCTCTGACATGCGCAGAATGCTTTTTCTATATCCCTTAGTCACCTAGGATTCGATTACTTCGTTATGCTTGTCGTTGACCTCCTCCATGAGTTCGAGCTCGGAGTGTGGAAATCTCTCCTTATCCACCTGTTCCGAATTCTAGACAGCTGTAAAGGTCTCTTGCTCAAGGAGCTTGATTCTCGGTGCGTACATCATTGTATTGGGCCACATGGAGCTAAACACTAAAAAAATGAGTAGCTACCGTCAAGTGCCCACATTCGGGCGAGATACAATACGCCGTTTCCGAAGAAACGTATCGGATCTTCAAAAAATGGCAGCACGCGATTATGAGGATATTTTACAGGTGAGTTATCTACTCTCCGAATACAAGGGGTACAATGTTTAACGTGTAGGGTTACAGTGCGCGATACCGGTGTTCGCGGCCCTTCTGCCTGAGCCTCACAATGACAGAGTCTTAATACTTCTCTTTAGACTCAAGCACTGGCATGCACTGGCGAAATTGCGCATGCATACCGACGACACATTACGCATCCTGGAATCTGTCACAGAAGAGGTGGGTACTGAAATTAGGCAGTTCGTGTCCGAAACCTGCTCTGCATACGCTACGAAAGAGTTGAAACGTGAAACCGAGCGCCGGGTGAGGGCTGATGTGCGTACTAAAAAGGGTGGAGCCACCGAGGGCAGTGGTGGTCGGCGGGCCAAAACACTGAACTTGCGTACCTACAAATTGCATGCGCTCGGAGATTACGCCACGCACATCAGACTGTTTGGAACGACGGATTCGTTTTCAACACAGCCAGTATGTCTCTAGCACACATCTTCCCCTATCTGCTGATCTTTCTTTTATTAGGGAGAGCTCGAACACCGAACGTGTAAGGGCCGTTTCCGTAGGACCAATCGGAACTCTTTCGTATCTCAGCTCGCATCGATCGAGCGTCGTGAGGCGCGCTTACAACGCATTCGTGCTCACAGAATGGAATTGAACAAAGGGGATCCAACACCAGATGATCCGCAGCGACGTTATGTGATTGGAAATTCACAGAACTTCCCTGAAGATCTCACTCAGTTCGTTCAAAAGAACTCGGAAGATTTCGCTGCGATAGTAAGTACATGGCAGAAAATTGATGAAGAAAATTGAATGTTCTCATTTCCAGCGTTTCGTCCAAAAGCTGAAGCTACACCTCTGGCCCCGGCTCCGCGAGATTCACGACCACTCGACCCCTCAAGATAATTTCGAAACGGGAGATCTGCCTGCCGATGTTCTCCTATCCATACTCAGCAACGTTGTATTCAAAAATAACCGACTATACAGACATTCTCTCTTCAGGGTCAACTACACAACGTACGACGTGCGTCGCCAATCCGACTCAGTCAATCCGCAGACTGATCACCGCGATATCATGCTGTTGGCAGCCGAAAACAATGCTCGGTCCGAAGGCCATTTTTTTCGCTATGCTCGTGTCTTGGGGGTTTATCATGCCAACGTGATATTGCTTGGGCCTCATTCAAAGGATTACCAAGCACGCAGGATGGATTTCCTTTGGGTGCGTTGGTTCGAACTCCTGGACGAACCTTCAGGCTGGGAAGCATGCAAACTAGATCGCGTCAAGTTTCTACCGATGAGTTCCGAAAACGCTTTCGGGTTTGTCAACCCTGCGGATGTCATCAGATCCTGTCATATCATCCCCTCCTTTGCTGATGGGAAGCTGCATCCCGATGGATTGGCTATGTCTCGTCTCGCTCATGACTCGAATGATTGGAAGGTGTATTATGTCAATCGGTGAGTTTAGTTCTCACAAGTGCACAACCCAACTGAATATTTGTCTTAGTTTCGTGGATCGGGACATGGCAATGCGATTCCACTGGGGCCTTGGTGTAGGTCACACGTATGCTGATATGAGTCCTTCACACTCGAAGAAACAATATTTGGATGCCGTTGGTTCCTCGGGTGAGCGTAGCAGTGTCGCCACTGGGTCATTTGTATATGAAGAGAGTGAGAATGACTCTGGGCATGATAGTGACTGGGATGATATTGGGGATGAGGCCCCGGGGGCTGACCGAGACTCGGAATTCGAGTCGGACTCGGAGACATTAAAACGGGCTATGTATGAATCTGGTAGTGATGGTGACTTTGACTAGAATTCTGACAAGGGTTTTTGTAATTTGCTAAATACACCTAGGTATTTAACACCCACACGCCCTGCTACGGCACGGTGAAGGGCCGAGTTACTAACATTGGAGTGGCGTTCTAATATGTACATAGTTGCATGGCTGTGCAGCGCCGCCCCGACGTGCCAAAGTCCATTGTCGATACACGCCGCCTCCGTGGCACTCTGAAGAAATGACACGTAAAACCACGGGGTAGCAGAAACTTAACCCGCACCCCAGTGAAAAACAGACAAAATTCACCTCACGGGTCGTCCTTGGACGCAGGCTAGCCCGCCGACACGACGACCAACGACGTACCACAGCACGACAATGCGATATGTCGACGTGTTGACGCAACGACACCTCATCCCCTCCCTTGTATTGTCCCCCCGCCTTCCCTGGGTGACCTCTCGTCCTCACTCGCCAGGGCCTCGTCCAACGTGATACAACAACAACGTGACGATGCGTACATATCACGGCACGACGACACATTGACCCCACCGTTGCGTTGTTCCTGCCCTCGCATTGTTCCCGCCCTCAGATCCTGGCTTCGTCCAACGCGATACGACAACGACTCGCGCGTTGACGCAATCGCGTGTCACTGGCATCCCCGCCCGCCCCATCCCTGTCCTCGCATTGTCCCCACCCACGTCCTGTTCTCATTCAATGCAACGCGACGATTCATTGACACAATGGTGTGCCATCGCGACACGACGACGCCGACGACGCGTTGACGCAACCACAGAACACATGAGTGCTGTCTCCCTCGTCTGTCTCCCTCAACGTCTCCCGCCTAACATATCTGACCATCCTCTCTGGAGCTCTCCCTCTCCCTCTCCTGCTCACGCAACGACGATGAACAACTACGAAGCAACGTGGCACCCAACGCGATGGTCGGACGGATCGGATGCGGACGGTCGTCGTCCGCGTTCCCTCTGCTCCTCTCCCCCGCTCCCTTTCCCCCTCTCCCCTCTCCCCGCGTCCCCCTTCTCCTTCTCCCTCCCCCTCTCCCTCTCTTGCACACACGCCGATGACGCAACGTGGCACCCGATGCGACGACGATGACCGTCTGCGTTCGCTCGTTCGTTCGCTGTCTCTCTCTCTCCCTCTTCTGCAGATACGCCAAACCGCGACACAACGACGATCGTCTGGCTCCCTCCCTCTCCCTCCTCCCTCAGGCTCCCTCTCTCCCTCTCCTGTAGATACACCAAACCGTGACGCGACGACATCGGTCGGGCGACGACAGTCCGTGTCTGTTCCCACCCTGTAGATACGCCAAACTGCGACACGAAGATGCGACGGGGCGACTGCTATGACGGCGTACCACGATGTGATATCCCCGACGAGGACGGGGAGGACGGGGAGAGTGGCATGGTGTCTGCGACACCACCATGACGACGCCGGGTCACGGTGAATCAATGGGACGACGAGGATCGGGAGGATATGGAGGACGGAGAGATGACACGGCGGCGTTGCAACAACCGTGACAACGAGGATGAGGACGAGGACTGCGAAGATGCCGCACGGCGTCGGCGACATGGCGGCGACAACGACGCAGCATGGCGTCAGCGACACCGTGATTGCGCAGTATTGCGACCACGACGATGAGGACGGGGAGGATGGACGGCATGGTGTCAACACGGCGGTGGCGGCGACGGTCGATGTGACCTCCCGGCACCTCCGCGACATGTCACACTGGCACATTGTAGGATAATATTTTATCAATGTCCTGTAGCCATGTAGTTTATGAAAAGGTTACATCTCAGGGTACTCTGACAAGTCACCTTCAGTAGTATGCAGGCCCGGGGAGTACGGAATTACTGATTGTGGTCCTGTAAACACACTGGTGGTCTTTCTTGTAGTAACACTGACCATTGTGATTGACATGGCACCTCTCAGATACATCATAGTAGTACTTACTACTTACTAGTAACTCACTGAGGCCTAACTCACTCAGAGTTGACTTCTCTGGCAATCAAATCCTGCTGCCATGCACATGACAAGTCAATTTCTTGCTGACATATGTAGATAAAGTTAGATATGACTATGTATGATAAAATAAACTTGACATATATTTGTCATATCTGTCTGGTTAGTTCATCAGCTCGCCAGTTCATTGATCAGCATGATGCTGGCAGATCATCTATGATAATCTAACAGACTTTATACCATTGATTATATAGACCTATGAATATAAAGCTGAATGATGGGCATAAGGCACTGGTTAAAATCTTGCTGCCATGCACATGACCTGTCAATTTCTTTCTGACATATGTTGATCAAGTTAGATATGACTATGTATGATAAAATAAACTTTACATATATTTGTCATATATGTCTGGTTATTTCATCAGCTCACCAGTTCCCTGATGATCTTCATCTTGGGCGAGCAATGATTGGTTGCATGCGAACTAAGCTTAGGTTCAACATATGCAGCCTCGAGGACTCTCGGAAACAGAATACTGCTGTTCCTGATCTGTTGTGTCGAGTGAAGAAGGAGATTCCTACCCACTTAGTGTACTCTTGCCAATACTGGATGGTTCACTTGCAGCATGCTCAGTACACCCCTGATCTCTTGGATGAGGTCACCCTCTTCTTCAAGAACTCTTTTCCCTACTGGCTTGAAGCCATCAGCCTCCTCTCCCTTTCCTCCCCACTCTCATTCATTCTATCTGCCATAGAGACCTGTACCATCCTGACCAGATGGGCCAAGGTAAGGTAATTTTTAATGTTGCATGATCACTATTGAACCAAATATTTCCAGAGCCAAGAGATTGCTAACCTGGCATCAGAAGCATCCCAATTCATCAAAGTGTTTTCACCTGTTCTGAGAGAATGCACCCCCCATCTCTATTTATCAGCTATGGCCCAAACTCCCTCCAGCTCTCCACTTTGTGCACTCTGGGATGGTCATCTCCAAAAGCAAATTTCAGTTACATCAGGATGTCCAGTTGATTGGCCTTCTGAGATCCATACCCTGGAGGGACATACAGATGGTGTCAACTGTGTTGTCTACTCACCAGATGGAACTTACATTGTCTCTGGCTCCAGTGATAAAACTATCAGGGTTTGGAATGCTGCCACTGGACAGACCATGGGAGGACCATTGGAGGGACACATGGATTCTGTTAACTCTCTTTCCTTCTCTCCTGATGGAACTTTTATTGTCTCTGGCTCTTCAGACAAAACCATCAGAGTTTGGCACATGTCCACTGGTCAGACCATAGCTGTTACAGCTGGCCCGGATAGGGTCGGATGTAGACTTGGATGCTAAGGCTAAGACGAAGGATTGGCCGAGCAGACGTAACGTCTGGCGAGACCCGAAGACTAGGGACTAAGGACTGAGGGTTTCGACGAGGAGGATCTCACGAAGAGTCGCTTCACTCGAAGACTCGAAGACTAAGGTCACACCCGAAGAGGGCAGAGGCTCGAAGATACTGAGGGACGAGGGACTCGAGGGGAATGCAGGAGACTCAGATGATATTCCAAGTAGCTCTAGCTTGAGGTTTACAGGACGAGACGATACTCTATATATACTAACGAGATGGAATACGAGAGAATCGTATGGAAGGGACGCGTCACCCGCAGTATGGATGAGTAAGAAGCTGCGGAGGCTTAGTGATACAGATGACGAAGGATGACGAAGCGATCGAGTCATCATGAGTCAGAAAGGTAGGGAGAACTCGGAACGAGACGGAAGAAACAGGGATAGGGAATCGGAAGAAGTAGGACCGTCAGCGATGTGGAACGATACGCGAAATCGCCCGAGGTCTATGGTACAAGGTGAATACGACGTATAGGCAAAGAGCATAGCAAAGCGAGAGAGAAAAGAGATACATAGAGAACATAGGGGACGATCGTAACAATAGCTGGACCATTTGAGGGACACACAGACTCAGTCAACTCTGTTGCATTTTCACCTGATGGGTCTTCCATTGTCTCTGGCTCCAAGGACAATACCATCCAAGTTTGGAATGCAGTCACTGGTCAGGTTGTAGCAGGACCTTTCAAAGGGCACACAGGCTCAGTCAACTCAGTTGCCTATTCACCTGATGGAGCTCATATTGTCTCTGGTTCTTGGGACTGTACCATCAGAGTTTGGGATGCAATTACTGGGCAGACTGTGGTAGGCCCCTTTCATGGAAACACAACCCTTGTCCATTCTGTTGCTTATTCTCCTGATGGGTCTTGCATTGTCTCTGGATCTCATGACATCATGAGAGTTTGGAAAGCATCAACTGGTCAAGATATGGAGGGTCTATTCAAGGAACCAATGTGCATGATTAAATCTGTTGCCTATTCACCCGATGGAACTCTCATTGTCTCTGGATGCTGGGACAGGTTCATTCGTGTTTGGAATGCAGCTACTGGTCAAATTGTGGCAGATCTTTTTCTGGGACATACAAATGAAGTCAACTCTGTCGCCTTTTCACCAGATGGATCTCACATTGTCTCTGGATCTTGGGATAAAACCATCAGAGTTTGGAAAATAGCAACTAGCCAAGTCCTGGCAGATCCATTTAAGCCCAGGGGGCACATGGACTGTGTCAACTGTGTTTCCTACTCCCCTGATGGAACTCACATTGTCTCTGGCTCAAATGACACAAC
>JBBPOJ010001344.1:0-14407 GCA_038091395.1 Leccinum rimulosum | reverse complement strand
CGGTGCGACCTCATCATCCGAGTCGAGGTGGATTGAGCATGCGCGTTTGCGCTTTTGGCCCCCAGAAGTGGAAGGGACGGGAGGGGATGATGGTGGGGGCTGGTGAAAGTCGTTATCAGAGACCGCATCGTCCTCTGACTCCGCTGAACCTGATTTGGTCACCTGGTGGGAGCGAAGCTCGGGCGTGGCCACGTTATCCGAGTCCCAGTCTGGCCGAAGGGTTCGTCGCCCGTTTTGGGTGACTGTTTATGTTCTCAGAGGTCACCAGCATTGATGTGGCGTTCATTTCGGTGGTAGTGCATGTAAAAAAAGGGCAGTGTGAGGCACCAATCTGAAAATAATTTGCAACGAATTACTAATATGATTATGTAAATAAGCTCTGGCGCGAGGGCCCAGAAAATCCGAAGCTTGAGCCGCGAGGCCCCTCGAGCCCCTATTAACGGCTCAGCGGTCCGGCTCGACAGAGCTCGGCTCGGCTCGGTTGAGGGTTTCAAAGGGCCCATGGCCGGGCCTAGCACAACACTACTACTCAGTAATGAGCTACAGGCTTTTTATACTCTATAGGACACTCAAGACAGCTAAAAAAACTACAAATGAAGCATAATTGAACTGTAAATAAGGCTAAAGCGAAAGGGAAACAAAGAAATAATGAAAACAAAAGGCTCTGAGTGTGCTGGGAGCGTGGGAAAAGCGAATCTGGACTCCAGAATGGACTTGGAATGAGGTCGGACCGTGGGAAAATAGGCTGGACAGGGGTCAGACCGGACCAGAATGAGTCAGAGCAATGCAGGACCAAGACAAGAGGACTTGGGAGTGGTGGAAATGGTACACAGAGGCTCCATATGCCTTCAGGGAGTGGCTAAGCTCCACAGCAGCAATGCAAATAGGCTGTTTGAGCCTGAATGAAAGCCTTGCAGCTGGATGGGCAAGATGGGGTTGACTTGCCAAGTGATCTAGCCACTCCAGCCTGCCAGTGATGAGTCAAGCATCCTGCCAGTAAGTGAGCACATTCAGATCTACAGATTGGTGTTGAGACTTACAAGCTGATGACAGTGATCAGCAGAGGCAGGCATGGTGCTTGAAGAGTTGATGGTGGCTCATGAGGGATTTTGAAGATCTTCTTCAGGCAAGTAGTAGCCTAGATGGCCATTCCTTTTGTTTTACTGACCATTTAACTGGTATTAAAATGTGTGCTTTTTGTTATTGAAGGACTCCTGCCAGACAGATAATCTGTCAGAAAAATCTAAACTCAATTAAACTCCATTGTGTGTAATTGCAATGAGCTAAGTTTGGAAATATATTGCCAAGGTGGACATTGTGCTTACAAAGCCCATTAAATTGAAAACAAGATGTATGTCATGATTCTATGCTTCGACAATACAGGAGGTGAGCAGGGTGGGAGAGAAAATCTGCAAACACCATTGAACAAATTGTGAATTCTTCCTTATTCCTCAGTACCAAATCCTTGAAAACTATTGTAGATACTCAAAATAGAGTGATGGAGTGCAAGTGAAAATTTGTCCCAGGGATCTTGTGGGTCAGGTAAGGTGTTAACAAGTGGTACCGAGCCAGAAAAACAATGAGCAGTGTGATTCTGGCTGGAAAATAGGTGATCTGGAGTGCAGGAAAGCAGACTGGAACATCAGAAGTGGAAAACGATGAGGAAAGGGGAGGAATGTGTTGAGAGGTGAGATGAAAGCTAAGATGGCGAGGAGATGTGCTTGTAAGGTGAAAAAGAGAGATCAAAATGTACATACCCTCTCTAATGCAAAGAAAAAGATTTTATAGTCACTGACTCAGAGCATGTCCAAGACTGCTAATAAACTATCTAAGAAGCATAAATGAATCATCAATCAGGCCTAAAGCAAAAGGGAGATCAAAGGAAATGATAAATTAAGCATCCATAGACAGAATGATCTTGTCGATGGATCCACACATATCCAGCAATACTATTTTTTCTTTGATTGAGGAGTTACCCTATACCCTCAACCTATCAAAGCAAGTCATAGATGTGAACATGAGGTGGAATCCAAGTTATGAACATTCTTTCTGGCATCTGCTGGATACTGGGCAGGCCCGAGACCCATGAACACTATTCCTCAACCCGGCTGTCCACTGGATCTTACATCAACTTCTGGTTAAAATTGACTCTGGTTTCTGCATCACCAATGAAGAGGCACAAGACAACCCCCCATGATCCCAGGCAAGTCATCACCATTCACCTGTGACCCGATGCAGTATGACATTGCAGAGAAGGTAGCCTTCATGCTCTTGTGGGTGAGATTTATGTTATTTTGGTTATTAACACAACATTAATTTGAAGGCTTAGCTCGTTGTGCAGATGTGGCACCATGGCAGCCTCTTTTATTATACATTTGAGAGTGACATGGTTTTGACACCAGAGCATGTGCAATGTAACATGTGCCAATGGGAGCAAATCCTCATAATCAACCTCTTCCAGGAAATTATGATTGGTAATGAATCTAATGATGAATGTTCTGAGCCACTCTGGCACTTTTTCCAGTTGATCGTGGAGTAAAAAAGAGTTGGAAGAGGGTCAGAATGACACAGGATGAGTCAGGATGTTGAAGGAGGGGGAAATGAAAGTGCTATGGGGGCTTCATATCTCTTGAGTCTTTAGGGAGCCTCTGAGCTCCACACCATGCACTTATTCATCTCTGTAGAATCTCTAGTATCTCTACAAAAGAAAGAAAAGTTAACACTGAGCTGATGTGCCATTTTCCCAATACTCTCTGGTGAACAATGGAGGTTGCTTGGGGGTTGAATATAGCCAGAAGTGACATGTCCATCTTTGAGTTTGTCAGCTTCCTGCACTTGATATTGGAGGTGAGCAACAATCTACAGAAGAAATCAGATCATGCAATTCAGAAAGAGCAGTGACTTACCCATGCAAGAACTTGGGCTATTTGATAGTGTGTTGCAATAGAAAGTGTGTTCCAGATATGAGGTCCAGTCCAAGACTCAGGTTTTCCATTCCAAGAAGCCCAAGCCAGGCAGGGCATGATGGGTCATGACTAAGAGCAGATTGGATGATATTAAATTGTGTTGCTGAACCATGAAAACTACAACAACAATGAGATTCAAGTTTGTGAACTTTAAGAATGCAATTCTCTCACCTCAGACAGGAGCTGAGACAGGCTCTGGTGTAGCAAGCCTAGTCCCTTTGAGCGCTCTTCAAGTAATACTTTTAATCTTGCACAGTATTCAGGAGTGAATTCAGACCTGGGGAAAGAAGGGCCAAGGCTGGCCCAATGGGCAGAGGTGTATGGCAGGCAGGCGATGGTGGCCTGCTTATGGCAGTGGGTTTGAAACTGAACCCATCCTGTATTACAATGAATAATAATTAATATTCCAGGAATGGCAAGGCATTTCCATCACATGTGATTACAAATGAAGAACTTTTACTCAATCTTTACTCAATTCAGCATCATCAGCATGCCCAGAGATTTTTGGGACAAGGGGACTACAAAAACATTGTTCTTAATCTTCTTTTCACCTTGCAATATGGCATGAATTTGTGAAATTGTGTCTTTACACAGAACAAATACTATTATTTTTTGATGCAGGCACTGTCTATCTTGGGAAGTTAATCCAAAGGTTTCAAAATATGACTTGCAAGTCATTCTTCACCACTGAGCTGCCTCCTTGAAGAATCAAGAGCATGCTGCACATGGTTATTGTATTGCAGCATTAGCTGTGCAAAAAGGAATTGTGCTATAAACAAGATCTAGGCCCAAGAAAAAAAAGCTGATTCTTTCAACACAGTAATGCAGTGTGGAGCACAAAGGGCCTCTCCCTGAAGGCGTATGGAGCCATTCTGCACCATTTCTATCACCCTCTCTTGCAACTCAACTTGTCCTGTGTTGTCCAACCAAACTCCCCTCCAGTCCATTTTCCTGTGGTCTGACCCCTGTCCATTGACATCCTGTATCACCATTAGTCTGATCTGTTTTTCCCAGAACAACATAATCCACTGGCAGTTTGTCATCAATGATGTGCTTTTTAAAAAGAATGACAGTGAGGCAGTCAAATGGACAGAGCATTATGATCCATTTCCACTGGCCAGGTCACATTTGCACTGACACTCATGGTGATAAGTACATGATGATTGGATGGACACTAAGTTTCGACTCACTCAAGTAAAGCCATTCACTCTTCAAGATATCAAGGATGATCTTTATGTGTGCAATGTGATCCTCTAGGGTCATCAAGGCAAATGTCCATCTATTTTCCAATGTACAGAGTTTTAGAGGGACCAGGAGTTTTGGAGGGACCAGGAGTTTGAGGAGGACAAGGAGTTTTTGGGGGACCAGGAGTTTAAGAGGGACCAGGAGTTTTAGAGGGACCAAGAGTTTTAGAGGGACCAGGCTTGGAGAGTTCATGATCAGGATCAGGCTTGGAGGGTTCAGGTTTAGGGCCAGGTTTAGAAGGTTCAGGTTCAAGGGATCCACTGTATTACTCTGTATCCAGTGAGTTTGAAAGTTTTAGTCTCATATTGTACTAGGTTGATCATACTATTTCACTATCACTAGCTTCTTTCATTGATTCCCTGGAACAGTCCCAGACATTCAATTGGAGTGGTGTAATCAAGGCTGCTTCTCTCAAATTATGCAAGCATCTCTCAGCCACCATGTCCAACATCATCAAGAACTCTGTTGCAGAAGACTTTCTGGCACAAACTATTCTTGAATCCTCTGAAACTGTACATACCTGATAATCAAGTAAATTGGGCCTTGGAAAATGGTAAGCATTATTCTGTCCAACTTAAATCAGTGTCAAATTATATATGTAGTGAAGCCATCTGAGGATGGACTTGGATATTGTTATGATTGACCCCTCTCTTTTCTCTTTGTCTATGTTTCCTCTCTTTTTCTTATGCCTTTCGCCTCTATGTCCTTTATTCAATGTACTTTAGTCATGCATAGCTTCACTGACTTACTCCTTGCTATGCCTTACTCATACTCGCTTACCATTGCTTATCTCTTATCTCTGCCATCCACAGCTTCTTACTCATCCATACTGTGGATGACACACGCATTCCATGTGATTCCATCGCCTTCCATCTCATAGTACTTAAGGACTTCCTCTCTCATTTGTAAACTCTAAGCTAGAGCTACTCGATATACACTTGCTTTGTGCCTACTCTTTGAGTCCCTTCGTCCCTTGAGTCCTCTGAGTGTGTGCTCCGTTGTCTCTTGATAATTCTCAAACTCCTGACATTTGATAAGAACACAATGAGCTCCTCTTAGTCCTCAGTCCTTCATCCTTCGAGTCTACGACCAACCTTACCTAGGCCAGTCATAACAGGTATCCTATATTCCATAATAGAAAATGGGACCAGCCTGATCTCTTGGTAAGCGTACATCATACTTACTATTGCACTCTATTATTGTTCATTTATTTTTCTTTTTGTAGGTACCATTTGGAAATGTAGCATTCAAAGAAGCATTTCACAAAGCCACAGATGTACTACTAAAAGATGATTCACACTTGGAGGCATTCAAGGAATTTGGCAATAACCCAGATATCCCACTAAATGTAGCAGCGATAGTGTGTGGCTGGGTAAGTGACTAGGATCTCCTTAAAAAAGGCAAAGGTATTTTTGATATGCTTGTTAACTTCTTTGAGTCTTTGTCCACCATATAAAAGTAAAAATGTGATATTTCCAAGCTTATACTCTGAGGCTGCACCAATGAGCTTCAGGAATATAATGAATGAGAAACTTAAATTCAAAAGAAATACTAATGCCTGTTGATTTTGAATTCGTGCCAGATCTGGCAACCCCAGTGGGGGTCCCACAGGATGGAGAATTTGAAACCATCCTTCTGCAACTCACTATACACGCTTGGAAGGAATGTAGCAGGGTTAGGATGTGAGGGATGGATGTCGATATGTGGTGTGGGGAGGAAGGAAACCACTTGGTCTTGAGATTACCTGGGAAACCTACAGTTGAATAGAAGGCTTGGTTGGATGCTCTTACTCAACAGTAAGCCATTCATAAGTTCAAACTTGTCTGAGCATGCTAATGCATATACCATATACTAGAGGTGATTGAGATAGATAGTGTGTCCCTGCAAACCTGCATTAATGTTCCAGAATTCCTGCATGTACTCACTGACATGGTGCATAACCATTTTTCTGCACTAAATTTATTCTAAAGTCAATTTCAGATCTCAGAGGATGTACCCATGGCATGTTTTATATAGTGTTTAAAAGTCTAGTCCGACCACAACTGGTCCTACTACAACTTTTACTCCTCTATAGCCTTTCAGTACTCCTTGAAGATAAAAAACCTATCTACTATTAAAATAGTAGTATTTCATTTACTATATTGTGTCAACCAAGTCTATTATTCCATCTAAAGCATAGTCATGCTGAAGAAATGGGTACTACTTTATACTATCCTAATAGATGTATTCTCATGATAAGATCTTATTTTATCTTATCCTATCTAATCTATGATTAGACCACCATATGCATGTCATCATAGATAAAAGCTCTTTATGCCATTGGCTAGGCTCATCTATGAACAATGTCTTATTTATCATTTGATATAATGACTGTATCAAGATTCTTAGGCTATTGTGATCAAAAACCTTTAGTAATACCTTGGTAATATTTCTCTGGGATACTTACTAATTACTTAGAAGATATACACATACAAATAATGTATCTAGTATATATAGAGCTAGCCCTTTAAATAAGCTTAAAAGACAGTGTAGATAGCAAAAAAGAGCTGCTGAGGGTGTGTGCAAGAGGGATACATCCCAAAGGATCCTATGAAGTCAGGGATGGCAAGTGGTGAGTGTTCTGAGTGATGAAAAAGGGATCCTGAGTGATTCTGAGCTTGGAATGACTGGTCCAAAGGGCAGGAAACCGGACCAGAATGTCAGAACGATGAAAAAGGAGTCAGGACAATGAGGAGAGTGGTGGGATGAGTGCAGGATGACTTGCAGGATGTTTGTATATGGTGAAAAGTATGGTAGAAATATAACTACTGCTCAATAATGAGCTACAGGATTTTCTATAGTCTAGAGAACACTTAGGATCATGGTGTAAATACTCAAAAATGAGTGAAAGGGGTGCAAGTGAGAAGATGTCCCTGGCCCAGGGATCCTGTAGGTCAGGTAGGGTGAATTTGGCGATACATTGCTGCTGCAATGGCATGCCAGTGTTGAGAAAAAAAAAGCATTATAATTGAACTAGAATATGATTACCTCTTGGGGTATTCCAACCTAGAGGGAGGTTTTGCTCGTAAAATTCGAAGCCGTTTCTTCAACAAAATAACAATGTCAAAGACTACAATAATATTAATACAATGATACGAGTGGGACGAGTGGAATGAATTACATACTTCGGTGCCATGGTCTTGCAACACCCATTCCAAAGCTCTTCATCCTCTATCCCATGATGCATGTTACTGCAAAATTTTGCTGTGTCCAGCATGCTTATGCCAGTCCTCGATGATACAATAAATTCTCCTGAGTTGTGAATAAAAGAGTTAGTGCCTCATTGATGTGAACTAAATTTTGCACATACACTGTTATACTTTAAAGACACCAATGATGCTTGCTTATCAGTGTTCAGATCAAGTGCTACTTCATTGTACACCTCTATGGAGAAACTTTTATTGTTCCATCCATAATCAATGCAAAATGAAATAATTAAGCATTATTCTCCATTTTGCAGTAAAAATATCATATGAGATTCCATAAGAACCATGGGGCATGTCAAAAAGTGCCATATTGGGTGGTGCTGGTATTAAATAGTACTTATGCTCACATCATACTATACCAAGCCAGAAAAACAGTGGCTAGTGCAATTCCAGCTGAAAAATGGGGTCTGGAACACAGGAAAGCGGACTGGACTGTCAGAGATGCAAGAAATGATGAGGAGAGGGGCAGTGTAGAAACAACAACTTGAATACTTGCCAAGGGGTGTTGGCTAGTACATGTCAGGGGTTTGCCAGGTGATCAGCTCATCCCTAAAGAGGTCCAGACTCCAGGGTGTTCGGGACTCAGATTTGTTGACAAAGGGAGGTGTGTTGAACAGAGTTCTGATGGTAGTCTGGAGGTGCTAAAGGCAGCCCAGTCATAGTCCAGTACGACTTGGATAATGAGTAGTCTGACTGGTGTGTCAGCGATGCGATGGATGGTGTGAAAAAGCTCCATAATGAGCTATCGGGTGAGGAAGTGTGGTCAGAAAGTAGAAGGTAACTTGTAGTATTTGTGGAGTCATAAACTCTCATCCAAACCTAAATACAAGAACTTTCAAGTTATAGTCTCCGGGCATTTCCAGAACTGTAGGTATATCAAAAGTAGATATAATGATGACAAAAAAAACTAAACTAAACTAAAATAAAGTATCTAAGGTGAAATAGGGCTCACCGGTCTGTGATGAACAGTGACCAGTCAAAATCAGTATAGTCCAGGTGTACAGGGCTACCAGTATGATAAAAGAAGGGTCTTCCAGTGGACTGTGAACAGAGGGACCAGGAGTAGGTAGGAACAATAGTAACACAATCTGAAAAGCATAAAAAGGAGAGGATATACACACAGAGACCTACTAGGTCAGGCTCTATAGCGGGATGTATTGAGGAAGGCGAGATGAAGGTGTAAGATGGCGAGGGGATGTGCATGCACTGGCAAGGTGAAAGTGAGAGGTAAAAACATAGATTTCTACTCTAATGCAGAGAACAGGATTTTATAGTCTCCAGAATGAGTCTGAATGACTAGGGAGTTGGGACTGCTAACAAGCTACAAAATAAGTCTAAACAAACTCAAAATAAGTCTAGAAAGGGAAGAGACACAAAGATATAGTAAAAACAAAGTACTCCAAGTGTGTCGGGAGTGCAGAGAACCAGACCAGACCAGACCAGAACCAGACTACCAGTGACTTGGAAAGTTGACAGACAAGGGTCAGAGTCAAAACTTGAAGAGGGTTGAAAGTGTCGATGGAGGCTCCATACCTCTTCAGGGAGCCTCTAAGCTCCACACCAGTTACTAGCTATAATATAATTAACTAATGGTACTATATAATTATGAACCTTGAGAATTCTCACCCATGTGATTTCAACTGATTTGTAAAGCTATGACATATGGAGAAGCCTCCGTCAGCTGGTAAATCATGAGGTTTTAGGCATCCAGGAGCTGCATGTTGCCCAACACACCACATGGCCCACACCACCTTAGATAGGTAATGTCATAGAAAGATTTTTAAGAATTGAAGCAAAGTCCAAGTCAGGAGGATCCTAGAACAAAACCTATGAAAAATTATGAAAACATGATGGTGCAACTTGGTCAATCTTCAACTTCCACATTCTCGATGATAAGTGCACAACTCTCAACTATCGACATCAGAGATTAGACTGACTGTGATGTCGTTGCAGAGACATTGTTTGATTTGACAGCGAGTGTTACACTTGGTCCGGGTGGGAGCAAGAGTAGCCTCGAGAGGAAAGACCTTGGACAAGAGACAAAGGAGTAAAGAGGTCTTGAAAGTCAAGGGATCAAGATGACAAGGTTCTCTGAGGATCAAGGGATCAGAGTTTCTAGTTCTAAGGTTTCAAGATGACTATAGACTAAACAATGTCTTTGAGGTCAAAGTGTCCTTTCAAGTGCAGGACAAGGTCATGCAGAGAGTTCAAAAGAACAAAAGATATATTCTAGAACTTATCTAAAATACTTGAGGAGATCAAGGTTAAGAAGAGACGATACATTGGTTGTGCAGTGTTTAAATAAAGAGGAAACAAATACTAGGTAAGCATCAATGATTGGTTAAAGAAATGGTGTCATGGAACAACAAAGAATGAGACAGAATATATAGATAATCTGCAGTAAGTATGGTCAAGAAACTACAGATGACTAATTGTACTACAGGACAAAGAGTAAGTCAATGAGGAATGATGCAAAGAAAGAGGAAAAGAGGCAGGAACTCTTCAAGAATTGTAACAGCGAGAATGTTTGAGGGTTGACCTTGCTGCTATCTGGGTTTTGTATATGAACCGTGCTTTGTGTGCGACCGCAAAGGAAAGGAAAGGAAAGATGTTGACGAGCTGTGGTTTCAATAGTGTATGCCGGATCTTGTCCACAACCTTTGACAGGCCAAACTTGTCAGTGTATTCCCATGCAAGCAGTAGTCTAGGAAAGTCTTGAAGGTCTTTCAGATCAGGGCTGCATCTTGAGTCAGGATTTAGATTGTGTATTTGGTGGAGAAATTTGAGAAACACCCAGAGTGTTCAGAAGACTCCCGGACTTTATGTCTGTCCTAGTCGCCCCATTACCTCCATGATAACAGTGGGGTTATAGACTGCTGGAGTCATCCCTTCTCTCTCTGTTCCTATGGTCTCTCGCACTCAAGATCCCTCTGTGGCCTGACTCTCTCTGATCCTCCTGGTCCGCTATGTCTGGACCTTACAGTCTTTCACACTCACCTGTTCAGTTGCAGTCAGCCCATCACCATCTCTAATTGTCTTTGAAACAGAATATGTACATACTAATCTCACTGTGGTATATGTACAAGAATAACCTCTATACTAAAAGTAATCAGTGGGCAAACCCAGCACTTCTAGGTAGTTGCTTTTCAAGACAAAGTCAACTGTGTGCGTTTATTAGATATTTAAGCTTCCTGGCTGGTGAGCAAACTTACTATTGTTTTGATGTCGCTTGTTTACTATGCCTTCAACAAAGTTCCAAAAACCATTTGAGCCTGGCGACCGGAATGATGGATACCTCAAGCAAACGATCCTCACATCCCGGAAGTTGACCAACGTCAACCATTTCTATAGCCACCTGACCGATTGATCGAAAGTTATCCAGATCACCACTACCTGAATGCCAGGTAACATCAGGAAGCCCCTCAAGCTGCTGATGGAGAATCGGCACATAAGCCAGAAGAGCGACAAGTGAGTGGTTTCAGCTCATTCAGTCCTAATGGCCACGTTTGCCAGTTCATATTGTTGAGATGGAGATGGAGATGTGTGAGTTGACGGAAAAAGTGGAGATCCAGTAAGTGGATGATAAAGTCTTCTGTGAGAGACCATAATGTGATGTACAGCAATTTTAGATGGATGAGTTTGTCCAACAGTTCCAGTAGGGAATTAACCTCCTTGTCTGCCTCGCAAATCCAAAGGGTAGGGCGAAGAGTCAGTGTAGAGATATTAGGACAAAGTTCCAGGACATCCGCGGCTGCAACAGTCCCAACAGCTCAGTCAAGGTACACATCCTGGACGTAGCTGGCCACGCCTTGAGGCCTAGTCAAAATAAAATTGATGAACTCCTCCGTGGCCACCTGTGATGAGAGATGAATCCTACGTGGTTGTTCTCATCCATGTCGATGACTTCAAAACCATCCAGGGTCGGATTCTCTCCAACAGGTTTCTTAATGCCAAAGAGGCCAATGTTGAAGGCACACAGGCCAGGCTTCAGTAGAAACAACATCTAGACACCTCATTACAGTGTGCAATGATCCATTTGGAATTCCTTCACTGATGCCTCATTTCTCTGCAATGGCTGAGAGCATGTCAAGAGGTGCTGATTCCAATTTCCCAAGAATGCTCAGTGTTCAAGACAAAATGACTGTCTATGCCAACTCAGAGTTGATAGCCATGCATGAGGAGAGAATCAAAGTGATTGGTAGTAGTACCTCTTCTTAGTCACATGACTCACAGTGAAGATAATGACCTTCTTTGATTTCGCCAACATTAGTAAATCATTATTGACAATCTCATTCAGGGCAATGTCCTGATTGTGAAAGATGGTGTTGATACGAGGCATCAATGAAGTTCCTTGAGAGAGCAATGCAAGATTTCACTTCAGTCTTGTCCTGCCAGTGTATGATGTTAGGCTTTTCAATAAGAAGTCAGTTGGGCCACAGTATGTCCATGTGTGATACAATAAAAGACATGTACATTATTAGGGGATCCAACAAAGTGAGTTCATTTGGTGGAGAATTTTGTTCCAAGTCTTTTGGAAGAATTTTGCCCATGATGATTAAGAGTGATAGTATTCAAGTTCATGTGAACACTCTATCTTCACTCTCGAATGAAGTGCTGTTGGACTCGGCATCCATATGTAGTTCAAGAGGCTGGTGTCCACCATCATGAACCAAATATTGTTACATTGATGTTCTGATTCATAGGTTGTCAATGTTTCTCTTTGATATCTTTACTGCTCCAGAGGATGTTAACTCATTTGGCAGCAAAACACACATTTCTTTGATCATGTCTTACCAAGTGAACACACCTTTTGGAATGACTGTTGGGGCTGCTTTAAGAGCTGTTCAGGATGTTGAATGGTTGGATGTTGGTTCACCCCCTCATCAACAGCTACCTTCAAGGTTGAGTGTGTCGACTCAGGCCTGTCGCTTTAGTTCATCATCTAAAATGTTTGCCACTCACCTCACTTCTTGTCCTTGTTGGCATAGCACATAAAGAGGGACCTGTGAGCCTCTGTATGGAAACTTGAACAGTATATCCAGTATATTAGTACCTTTCTATGACTAGTATTAACCAAGTTAATGATGCTATTTTAAGCATAGTCATACTAATGACTACTATAGGGCTGTAATGTTATTACCTTATATCATCCTAATGTCATATATATGACATCATAGATAGCTCTGTATATCATTGGCTAGGTTCATCATCTCACTGATGATAACTGATGCTGTACCAAGATATTTATGCTATTGGATAAGATCAAACTCTTAGTACTAATACATTAGTAATACATTTCATTTCAGATATACTTACTAATTGCTTACAAATACTCTAAGATTTCTTTATGCTATTCACTAGAACCTCTTAGTTATGTATACAAGTACAAACAGGTTGCTTAAATTTATCTTTCAACATCATATATTTATATTTGACTCAGAAATGTAATATATTGGACTAGCAGTGATCAATCATTGAGAGTGTCATCTCAACCAGGTATACAATGGAAATATGTGATTTTGTATATCTTAATACAGATTGTCTATGTTGTCTACAACAAGGGCAGATTATATATTTGACTTGATCTAGAGTCAAATGGTGATGACTAACAGTGGTGACCATGGCCTTTGATGTACCTACCACATAATGACTGTAAAGAGCATAATTCAATGACATCCAATGTACACGTGCAATATTTATTTGAAACTGTTATTAAGCCAGTGTGTGTATTCCTACGTTGTTGTCACAGTGTCACATCCCTTGAAGTGTATCAAGCTGTGCTATTAAGTCTTTTGTTGTGCACCCACATCATTGCATTGCTCCTGCATTCTACAGTATCAAGTTGTGCATTACTGTCACTGCCAGTTATTCATTGCCACAGTTTCTCCTGTTTGTCACCACAGCACCATCTCCATTGCCTGTGTACATCTCTACTACCTTGTTGCATCACTCCACATCCCAGCATATCAAACTGCTAGTGTGCTATTGGGCCTTTTGTTGTGCACTTGCATTATTGCATTGCTCTTGCATTCCACAGTATCAAGTGGTGTCTTTTTGTTACCACAATTGTACCATCCTCCCCACATTCTACCCCTGTGTTCCAAGTTGACCTTATCTTTGCCTTTCAAGTTGGCCATCCTCCCCTCAAACATTTACTTGCTATGCCAGTGTCATCCAAGTCATGGACAGATGATGATGAAAAGCTTGCTCTGCTTGGTGATCTCAGAGATGAAGTTTGGGGAAACAAGTCAGTATTCAAACAACAGATCACTTCATTAGCTGACACTGGAGAGTTTCTCCAGTTTGGGAAACATTTTCATGCTATCCAACTCATATGTGAACCACTACTGGGGTCAAAGGTGGATAGGTTTTTTATCTTCAAGGAGTACCAAAAGGCCATGGAGGAATTTCAACAGAACAACCATTCCTACAAGAGAGTGCCTGTATTATATGCCAGCCTGGCATAGGTATGAATCATATGATTATTTTGTGAAGTTAATATTTAATTGCTTATCATGCTTAAGGAAAATCAACATTTGTTGCTTATGCTGTTATTAAATGTCTTCATAACAGGCAGCCTGTAGCTGTTCAGCTTCCAATGGACAAGGGATATGATGACTACATAGTATTCCATGAACAAGGTGTTGAATCTTACACAGCTTGCAACAGATTAGATTGCACTCCAACTGGTGCTATCTGGGCATTCTCAGGCTAGTGTTGAAAGGTCTGGTCCAGTCCAGTTTTGCTTCTAAATTTGGAGACAACCAAACTGAGACCAGTTCCCAAGTTAGGTTGAGAGAGAGCAGACCAAACTGAAACCATCAACGACCAGTTCCCTTTGGTTGCACCAATTAGTTGCAGTCGGTTGCAACAGGTACACACCGAGACCGGTTGGTAGTCCATCACCATCTTCTACCATCACTGTATCATCAAATCAATACTTTTTCTGCA
>JBBPOJ010001343.1:0-14410 GCA_038091395.1 Leccinum rimulosum | reverse complement strand
ATCATGGTACGGTTAGCGAACGACAACAACGTTGATGCGCTCTTGAGCGAACTAAAAGAGTCGGTTGCCTTCTATGTTCTCACTTTCAAAGGTTGAACTTTGTCTCGACAGGCATGCTTCGGAAGTCGACGTCGATTTCGTACGAAAGAGCATTAAATTTAAAGCAATAGCGCAGACCGCCGCGGTTTGCACAGTCTATGCGTATCGGTTGCGATTGTTCTAACAAGAATAAGTAGGATATATTCCGAAAGTACCCTCGCACTTACGAAGGCGTCATACCCACATTGAGTGCTAATCTCGATGATTTTGATGCAGCGTATGTATGATAGCATTTTCTAGCAGAATTACATAATATCAATTTTGTCCGAGTCCTTCACCATGTTTTCTTCACCAAGTGCTTCTTCCTTCCGCACCACCATGAACACTTCAACAAACGGATTCAACTTCTTCTCCTCGTTCAATCCGAAAGGAAACATGAATATATACGGTCTCACCCCGTCAGTTGAAAGATACCATCACAAATCCGAAGGTTTCATCTCTGGAAATAACAGCGAGAGTCAGGGGCATTCCGAGTCCCTGTTTCCTCAGATCACACTCACACGATGTCACAGGTAAGCTTATCTTCAGGGATTGAACTCAATTGCAACCCCCTATTCCAGCCAATACCAAGGCCGCGAGCAAGAAGGCTGGTAAACTGAAGACCACGGACAGCGTCACAGTAAACGCCAACGAGAATGCAGAAGGGTCCGAGTCTCGACCTGGGCCTTCCGCTTCGGACGGAGGAAAACGCACCACCGCCGGAAAGAAATCCTCAAAGCGCAAGTACCACCCTGGAAATAGGCCTGAGAAGACTCCATAGTAAGTCGTCTAGTATCGTAAATGGTTTCTACTACTCAGACGGTCACTGGCATGTGCATGCAGCAATCTTTGCGCTTGGCGCTGGGTGACACAAGTGAACATGACCGGATCAAAAGACGAGTTTCAGGCATACTGGGATCATCTAAAGCAAGAGGTAAGTTCAGCGGTTTTACTATTCCATTCACTAATACTTTCGGACTAGGCATACAAGGAAGAATTGTCGGAACTCGTAAGTGCGTATATTTTGCATGTAACAAGCTAACACAGTGTTGAACCGAGCAGAAAAGCTGGAACGAGGATACCTGGAAGGGAAAAGTATACTGATCGTTGGCAAGATGGATTCAACTCTCGGCGCCTCTCGCATACCAAGTCTACACATAAGACAACCCCACTAAGGACTCGGACTACCCTATCGGACGACGTGTCGAACGCAATCACGAGTTTCAAGACACACGCATACACTGGACTCGAACTTTGCTGTATTTTCTCACTTTCATGTGTGGTTTTGGGGTCGTGTATTGCAGATACCAGCAGATGGGGCATTTGGGAGCAGAAAGTGGAGTGGATACATTGTACCGAATAGCAGCATACCGTGACATTTCGGGGCAGAAAATAGACGTGTATGTATTGTAGAGTAGCAATGGCATACGAGAGCATTTCGGGGCAGAAAATGAGCGTGTAAGAACCCGACCAGCTAATAGCATAAGGGAGCAGAAAATGAACAGAAAAGACTACAGATACTAGCATACGGGAGCAGAAAAGAAAAGCAACGGGGACGACGGACAGCGCTCACCCAAATGTGCTGTATTATCATGTTCTTGCACGGAAAACCATATGACTACATGAGAGAAACCTGTCTTCGTCTGGCGCTGTATGAAAAACAAATCCTATACGCTAAAATCATACGGAACCATACCCGGGCATACCCGGGCATGGTTTGTTTTCACTGGGGGTGAACCCTCGTCCTTGCTCCCTCCTCACCCTCCGCCTGACCTCCACCGCGACGACCCAACGCCGGACACACCGGACACATGCTCCCTCATCCACAACGTCAACAACGACCCACCCCCTCACCCGCAACGTCGACATCGACGACACGCACACACCCGCGACGACGACGTGACGAGGGCGCAACGACGGGTACGTCCCCTCTGTCCCTCCCTCTCTGTCTCTCCCTCTCTGTCTCTCCCTCTCTATCTCTCTTCAACCCTCCGCCAGACCTCGTCGAAGCGACGACGACGACGATGTGACGAGGGCGCAATCTTTGCTCTCGTCCTCAACATCCGGGGAGGGGGAGATACTACGACGTCAGCGACACCACGACGGCGACGACACCGTGACGACGAGACGACGACGACGACATGGCACCGTTGCAACGGCAACGGTGATAATGACGACGACGACGACCACGCACACACCCGCGACGACGACGTGACGAGGGCGCGACGGCGAAGACGGGTACGCCCCCTCTGTCCCTCCCTTTCTGTCTCTCCTCAACCCTCCGCCAGACCTCGACGACGACGTGACGAGGGCGCAATCCTTGCTCTCGTCCTCAACATCCGAGGTCAAGGAGGAGGGGGAGATACTACAACGTACACCACGACGACGAGACGAGGGTGGGGCACAGCGGACGCGGCAGTGGCAACGATCTCGTATGCGCCTCGACCGTCTAAAGGTCAAAAAGGCCCTCGATGCAGCAAATTCGTCACTCTGGACTCTATTCGTGCAATGTTAAGACAGTTACATCAAGACGCATGCGTCGGCATCACCGTGTTACGAGTAATGTATTTTTTTGTTCACCGCAATATACTTGCTGATTACAAACAAGATCTGGGTCGGCGGAGTGATACGAATGAATATTTTGATCTTCAGTAGAAATTGTGGTATACCTGTTTCCATTCTGTCGATACATGGCACGTAAGGTGATTGCGATAACGCAGCATTACAAATACCATATGAGTCACGTGTATCAACAAAGACTGTGGATTGTGGTTTCACCGCAGTCCCCTCCCCCTCCCCCCGACCTTTGCCACCATTAAGATCAAAGCCGCCGGTTATAATCCCCCTCCCCCTCCCCCCCTTTCGTCGGTTCCGTAATTTTCGGAGGACAATGCCCGCTCGTACCAGCTCGCGAACAGGTCCGGAAGACCATATGATTACAACGTGGTCACTACTAACATACCCGTTCTTTCAGATACCAACAGGCCACTTCCTTGTTCCAGAACTAGGTCTCCTTGCCACAATAACAGTCGACAACTCAGAAGAAAAGATCCACAGCATAAGGGCAACAGTGTTCGGCTCAAGTCTCTAAAGAAAAGCCAACAAGAAATCCCGAGTAGCGATGGGAAACCTATGTGTGATGGCCACGATGGGCAAGATAACGCTAAAATAAGTTGAGGCTGCAATCTAAGCGTGTGAGATTATCTATTGACCATCGATTCATCTCTAGCTCGGGTTGTTTCATTGCTTGCAGATGCTCCGCTCGACATAGTGCACGTCAGCATGCTCTCTCTCAAACATGGGCTACTAACTCCAGCGCTTACCAGACCGTCGATAATTTCTCACGCACCGACTACGCCGACCTTTTAGAAACAATTGCAGAGAAGCATCCCCCGCTGCGCGCCAAGTGAATAAATAGATTGTAGAACATGCAAACGAGTCACTAACCGTACATGCTTTGACAGATTTATATACAACTACAACGACAACACCCTCTTGATCATGAGTCCATCAAGTTTGCACGAAAGTCCTGTCAGCGCATTGTCCGATGTGGTCGGCGACTTCACGAGGGAGATCGGCTACGATAGGACTATGCTCAAGGCCAGGATGTACACGAATAAGCACCTGCGATACAAAGGACCGCGTCAGGAAGAGGACAAACGTGACATTAGAGAGGTCGTACCTGATTTTCAACTTACGATCGAAGTGAACGAGGGCAAAAAACGCACGATCCCGAAGTGGGTCGGCGAGGTCGCATTCACCAGCTCCGCCTCCAAAGCCCGTGACCGCCTCAAGGAGCTCGGTATCGCCAAGCCTTCAATCGACCTCGCGTTCCTATTCTCCATCCAAGAATCCCCCAAGTGGGAAAACCCGAACATCGACAACCCCTCCGCGCGACGGCTACACGCCGAACCTTTCGTCGATTTCGATGACTTCGATGCCAAAATCGAAGGAAATGGCATGGGACCCGTCACTTTTAGGGGGATCGTCTGGGTATCCATCGCACGGCTAGTACTGGAAGTTTATGTGCGTTCCCCGACGGACGGGAAACTAGTCGTCAAAGTTGACCAGCAAAGCAAATATTCGGCACGCGCGGTATGTCATTAATTCACTTACGTACCGTTTCTGATGAACTCGTAGCTACTTTACCCTTCCCTTTCGACAGAGGACGTCGATCGCTTGTTTCTTGATGCGTCTGAAACGTTCAAGGACTCGATCGTTGCCCTGATGGAGTCGGGCACCGTACAGCCAAACCACATCGAGCGAGTCCGTGAATCGGAGGCAGTTTTGACGGTGCAGTGGGAGGATTTCCTCGTCTCCATCAAAACGGCGGTCCTGGAGTGCGCGCACGAACGGTATGTAGCTTGGTACAAGAATGCCAAAGTACCCTCCACAGGTTCTCGAAGCCGTGCCTAGAAAGAGGGCGAAGAGAAGGAGAAGTGCGGAATTGGAGGTTCGTAGTAGTACTTTGCGATATGTTTCTTTATCTCGTCCTTTCTTTTTTGACTGTAATACCACCGCATACCCGGGGCCTCGGCGACCCATTCCTCTCCCCGACGCGACGTGGCACCGCGACCCGACAATTGCCGCCCCGGTGTGCCACTACGCGACGATAACGACAACGGCGTGCTATGATTGGACGATAACGGTCCCTCATACCAGGAGTATCGCAATGTCGTGGGTTGATCGTGGGCCGATGCAATGTCGATGACGACGACGACGACGCAACGTGGCATCACGACGCGTCAATTGACGCGACAGCCTACCACGACGCGATGACGACGACGCAGTACCATGGTACTACGACAACGGCGACGACAAACCACACGACGCGACGACGATAACGCAGTTGGTACGTCGACAAACACGACCGTCCACCTCGTTGCCGTTGTTCTCACCTTCACCCACCTTCCTAACTCGCGTAACAACACCGGCACCGCGTCGCGACGAAGACGACGCACCACAAGATAGCGACGGCACCACAATGCGACGAGTGACGCGACGACGCAGCGTGCTGGCAGGCACGACGCACGAACGACGAACGACGCGAGATGGCAGCACAACGAGTAACGCGACCACGACGCATCGTGTTGGCGGGCACGACAACTTTTGCACGCAAACCCGCCAACGGGTATACAGTACCCGTACCCGTGACAGATCCTAGGGCTCGTAATTCCGACTTTGTACCGGCTTCACTCAATGTGTTGGCCAATGCTTGTTGCTGGTCAATCACTTTGGTAGTCGACTCATGTCATCCAATATAACCGACTTGAGAAACAGTCCAAAAGCAAAGGGAGTGTAGTATTACAAGTCTGTACAAATTCTACAAAATTCATTCCCCATATCTTCCAAGTAAATATAAAATAACTGACTACATGACGACACTTCATTTGACACCGAAAAAATGACCAGGAGCTCTAAGCTCCTGCATATGTTTTCTGCGGAATACGAGTGTCAAACATTACCCATCAGAGCACCTTCCGATTTATTCAACGAAGATACATTACTTACGCTCGCAACTCCGAGTCGTCATACTTGCGGGCGGCATCTTGATCGACTCGCAAAATCAAAAAGTGTACACGTCTCTCTCGTCGAAAGATCACGGTGAGACTGAAATCATGTGACCACTCTCGCCCCACTCGCGGCGGCCGAGGCTCGCGCTCAACAAGCACATCACACATAAGTACTATGGCGAAGGGCAACTACCGTGCTTTCTTCACTCACCTTCACTCACCTTGTCCCTCGTCCTTCCTCGCCTTCGCCGTCACACTGACCCCGCGACGGCATACCGCTCGGCGCTCTCGATCTCAGCGCCCTTTCTACTCGGCCACACCAATGCGCACTCACGCGAAGGCGCGACATGACAACCCGCCGACGTGATGTGACTGTTGGCATCCCGACGTACCGACTGAAATGGCGAAGGTCAAGTGCGAGCATGTCCCAGCGAACATGTCCAAGAAGGGCACCAAGTGCATTCACGATACCCAGGTAAGCATGTAGTGGTCACCTATATATTCAAGCTAAAGAAAAGTACTAGTCCGAAGTAGCATCTGATGCGCCACCAGCAAAACACGCAACGTCACGGCGTCTCGTCGTGCAGGTAGTGGAGCGAACAACAAATGCGCCGACCAGCGACCTACCCTCCGGTGCCACGAATGACAATTTCCGGAGAAGTGCCTTTATCTCCACCCTCGCACACTTCGCCGCCACCCGTTTCCGTCAACCTAGACTCGGAGCCGCGAGTCAAACCAACCAACGCCTTGCACAGGGCATCTCTCACTCACATCCAATATGAATTTGTACCGCCCTTCCTCGTGCCTTCCCTGCGCCCTGCGGAACTCCCACAATTTCTTCATCTCATCACACGTCCCTCCATTCTGACCCAATAGGTCGCCCCGTGAATGCAATGTCCATCCGCGCAGGGTTGACATGTGCGAGGCGCACAATCACTGGTTCCCCAAGTGGAATTGCCTCTTCCCCGCCATTATCCGCATCGTTGTGTACGCGCAGCACGTTGACGTTCCCCTCGAGCGCGTTCACAAGCGTGAAGAGGCGTGCTCGGTGACCATTCTTCCACGTCGTATACGGGGACGCCCAATTTCCCGTCGTAGATCCTCTCCAGCCAAGTCTCTCGTCTATCTCGTGTTTCCACTGGAGGTCCCCTTTGAATGCCTCGTACACGTGTGGATCTTTATTTAGGTGATCGCCTTCAAAGTCCCATCCATATGGAGAAGATAGGCGAATATCATGGTGGAGCAAGGTCGAACAGAGCGAAAATCGTGGTACCACTGTGGGTTCAGGCTTCTTATGTGAGAGGAATTCACCATATGAATTGATCGACCAGGGATGTGCGCAAGGGTTCATCGCATCCCGATGGGAAACAATAAAAGACTTGGGCGACGGAGGCGGTAGGGGTGGAGTAGGCATAGGCGAGATGATGGGCGGATGAAGGCGCGCGGGCGAGTCTGGGGGATCCAGCCCCCTTGTGTGACTGGAGGCAGGTCGGCGCGCGTCAGAAAAAAAGCTGCACAACCTAGGTGGACCCACTTGTCTTGTTGGCAGTAAGCCTCACGCGCCATGTTCAAGATTTGCCAGTCCGAAAGCATACTCGGATTATCGAATGGAGAAATAGTGAAGCGTAATGGGGGTCAGTCATGTTCTACCTCGCGCACGAGGGAGAAGATGTTGTTGTTGATTTCCCGCATCAATAATGTTCTTTCTTTTTGGAGAGTCGAGCGAACGACTTCGAATCCAGAAGGTCCCTCTGTTTTTTTTTGGAAGGTGACGAGGCCGGCGTGCGTCTCAAGCTCTTCCTGGGTACAGGCCAGTTCGGTCGGGTCGATCCCCCAAAAGGGTTCAATGTCCTCGAATATCTCGTCATACGCGTCAGGTAGCTGGACGCCATGCTTGGTTACCCACACACGACGAGCATCGATGTCGACATACCACATGAAGCCGAGCGGCGGTGCCCGATGGTACAGCCTCATCGAGTGTCTTGCTCGTCCGCGCGAGTTTTGCTTTCCATGCGGGCCTCGGCGTCGCGAATGGGCTGGGATATGGGGTGGGCGCCGTCCAGATTGACGATGAGAAACCCGTCGGTGGTGAGCTCGTGTTCTGCGAGTGGTCGATGAGGGAATTCTATGCGCTCTGGTAAATGCCCATGTTTTAATTCGGACGTCGATGTCAAATCGAAATCGACGTCAAATATGGGTCTGGCACGCGTAGGATGCGCGATGGCGGAGGGCGGAAACCGTACCGATGGAACTAGGTGAAAGGGACAGCGAGAGCAAAGACTATCAGAACTGCGATGAGCGATCTGTTCGAAGGCATCCACCTCATGCTGATCCAACCGAGCACCATGGACCGAATTGTGTAGACCACAGGACATATGGGATACTGCGTACCATACAGTCACTATCGGAGGTCCCGTGTATCGCATCGTATATCTTTCTCGTGCGTTTATTCGATAATCCTGATCCTGATTTGATCCTGCCGCTCTCACAGTACTCACTATATTTTTGCTTGTGACCCAGACGGTTCTACGGCCCGAATCAAGTTTGCGAAGGCCATGCTTGCAAGGCACCGTTTTCTATTCAGTGAAAGCCACGACTTTAACCATAAGGTCAGGTACTATTCGGGTGGTCTGTTGCTTCGACTCACCGATAACTATCATTAGGCATGGAGAGCGCCTGTCGTCCTCGAAACATTCGCCAATTATTTCAACTTGTATGTCGACATCCCAGAGTTGATGTAGCTGAATAGGACAATGTCACACGCGGGGCATTCGCCTTGGCGTGCGCTGGTGTAAGTCTTGAATATGTTTCGCTCATCTTCGCTCGTCTCATTAACCCTCATGAATTAATGATTCATTCTTAGGTCCTCCATGCTTTAACATTGATTTCCAATGTCAACGCTGCTTTTAAGACTGTGAGACCAGGTGATGCTTGGCTCCCGCTCATCCAGAAGGGGAATCAATTCGAATTCTAGTTCCATGAGAGCTTCTGGGGTGCAACAACAAGACTCGATACTTCAACGTGTAAGTGGTCTTCACGAGTATGTTTACAGCTCGTATGAACTGTTGTAGTTGGTCGTATAACTCTTTTAAATGGAGAAGTGCGCGGTAGGGGATGTATGCGTACGTCGCTCGTCCGCGCCTCCATTCGCCCCCGTTCTTCGTCGCACACCTCACCACACGTTATACTCATCATGTTATTCCATCACTTTCAATCCTGCCCGTTGCCGCCACGACCTTTGCTGTAGATGGACTATGCTCGTCGGCACACGTAAGAAGGGTCACGAAGTGACGCAAGAAGCTAAATACGGAGTCGGGGACTGGCGCTCCCGGGCGCCGCTTACGATACTGTATACCTTGGTATTCTTGGACCAGCCTAATTTAATTGACCGGTGTGAGGACGTATAAATCTTGAGTTTCTGTGGATTGAGTGTAGCTTCGTCGAGCTGCTCGACTGGTTGATTTGGAAGTTGGAATGTGCGTATCACAACATGCGTGTTCTTTTCGGTCTCGTCGTCCGAATCATGTGTTTCCGCCGGGGTCCAGGACCGCCCCTTGAAGATACTTAATATACTGTATTGCGCATATACTTAGTGACCACTCTCGCCCCCCTTGTTGTCTCCCGCCCGCGTCACGGTCCCCGCGCCGTGTTATCTTCACACTCTCTGAGTCTCACCGAGGCTCACTCACCTGTCCCTCGTCCTCCCTTGCCTTCGCCGTCACACTGACCCCGCGACGGCATACCGCTCGGCGCTCTTCCGATCTCTGCGCCCTTTCTACTCGGCCACACCAATGCACACTCACGCGAAGGCGCGACATGAAAACCCGCCGACATGACGGAATCACGACGTACCGACTGAGATGACGGTGTGCTGGCGGCACAAAAACGTAAGGCCATATGGCGTGGTAGCACCAAGAGACAACGCCGCCACTGTCGCCGACGACAGCACGGCAGAAACGATGGAACAACGCGACGTGACAACGCAACATGACGATTGATACCAATGGCGCGCCATTTGGTTCAAAGATTAAGGGTATGTCAGTCACCTTATGTGCACTCAGGCTCACATTTAGTGCATGTACTCATGAGAATGCTGCTTCAGGCCGTGAAATCGAGTTAGGCGAGGATTGACAGTATATGTTCTGGTGGTAGTGTCACACTCTTCAAGGCTGTACTGGCGCTGGCGACCAGCATGCATGCCTGGTTCGAAGAAGGTCCCATCTAACACTGATGCCAAGGCTGCTTCAGGTACGTCGACAGGATCCCTAGGTTCTCCAGAATAGACAGGGTTAAACCTCATGCCAGAGATGTCATTTACACCAACAAGCACCTCCTCAAACAGTTCGTTTCCTTCGATGATACTGCCTATGCCAGGCAAGCCCGACCGCAAGCTGTATTCCTCTCCCTTGTCGTCACGCACGATGTCTCGAAAAAGGACCACTCCGACGACCCTAGTTCAACACGAAGCCGACACGCGCAAATGGACGGAACTCCAGTGTATTGGATTGGCCACGAGCATGAGCAGTAGTCTTTCCGCGCGCAGTCCTTCGCCGGTCATGGAACGGAGTAAACATTTATTGGATACATTCTATGAACCGTCTCCTTGCCTCCCACTGTGGGAAATAGTTGTACCCATTCAAACGGTCACTCGCAACACAAATTCAGTAGCACGGGCAATGTGACCGCCGACCTCGTTCGTGGCTACAAGGCCAAGGAAATTGAGGCAAAGATGTTGCGCAAGGGCGAGAAAATGTCATTTCTCAGAGCGTCTCGATCAGGATTTATACGATCGGGCGAGGATCTCTTCGAGGCCGGAGACTTGAGGCTCGAAGTGTTGACCAGCAACAAGCAGTCAAGGATGGCGGATATGGTCTTGAGTTCCAAACTTTCCAAGATGCAAATACAGGTGAATGTTCGCTCTTGGGTTCTATATAATCACGAATCGTTGTGACGCATGCTAATGCTTACTAGGTCGTCGAACTTCGTGCTTAGCTCTCCCATTCTACCTCAGAATACGGGCGTCTACGCAAGGATTTTGTGGAGAAAGAAAAGAGCATCGAGAGGCCCTCAAGGAAGCCGCCGATACCAATGCTCGACTGGCGATGTTCCGCAACTACCTTGTTGAAAACGGCCTTAATCCGGAGTGATAACTGAGCTCGAGTGCGAATTGACACAAGTACACCTTCTGATAACGGCCACGATCTATTGGGGTCCCAACTCCTCGAGGCACAAAAGCAATCTCAGCGGCTAAGAAACGAAAATAGCTCATCTTCCTGCTTAATTTGTCGGTGATAACGATGGGCCGCGATATATGCCCGATATGGTTCGGTCTGCCCTTCCACCATGCGTGCGAGTTCATCGTGTAAAAATCCGCTCAGTCGTCGGTATGCCCAGTGGTGTCGGCAAACGCGTTGGGTGAGGCGTCGGGTATGTTCGGCTCCTACCTAGCGTGCTTCCGTTCATGCTTGTTTTGCAGGCAATCCACAGCGTGGCGTACTCAGGTCGTTCAGTCAGCTCGAGCCCACAGAATGCTATGAGATCGTCGGCGCCGTGCAGCGCTTGAGGTGAGCCCCATCCTCCGTCGAGAGTGCTGAATACTGCGATTGATTGCCTCCCCACCTACATTCCGCACGAAACTCATCATCCTTCGCTCGCTAACGACATACGACCCCCACGACACGCTCGGCAGTTGCGTACAAATCAGAACATTCGTGATTGCCCTGGCTACACGACATTTGCGATAAAGCGAGAGGTAGGTTGATGCGATGGATCACGCTTCCCATCTCTCATGAAAAGAACAGGCCAGTTTGACGGTGATGAACGAGGAGACTTTTACTGTATGGACTCGTTCCTCCTCCAGCCCAACAAGCTGTGACTCACGCTGAAGGGATTCGTAGTGCAAACCTTGCCACCGAATTGATGATGATGGGCTTTCCAACACGGCTCCCCAAGTCGTCGCCAACAAACCTTTGTGCATTCTACTTGGACATGGCAAGAGCGTGATCTGTCTACGGTACATGACGTTCCGTGACATTTGTGGTCCGAAAGGCTGAGGAGGAAGAGAAGCAGAGAGAAGGTTTGTCCTACCCCGTCTCTTTTGCACGGTCGCGCTGACCGTGCATGCTAGAGGCCGAAAAGAAGAAGCAGAAGGGGACAACGACAGGATTGGCGCATTTCTACCGGAAGCTTGATGATCTCTAGGTAGCTCTGCGCATCTCGCGCAAAGTTATCACCACCTGGTCCCTATCAAGTCTCGTCAGGCTATGTAAGTGACTCTGGTCTACTAGATCCGAAGGTTGATAATTTGGTTCGAAAACTTGCAGGACGTCAGTAGAACTTGAAGTCAGTGAATGGTCAGGATATATTACCATACGTTCATGCACTTCTAGCGACGCCGACGCCGCTCTTTGGTGAGACGAATGATCCAATCACTGCCTAACTTCGCTTACGAGTGAGTGATCATGTGATCAAATGCATAATGCGGCCTGCTTACTCAGCTTACACTCCACGTGGTCTCTTCCGTTCACAACATCCACCAACTACTAGAAATCGTCTGTTAGTGACGGGACTGTTCCGAAGTTAAGTGTGAATTTTTCTGACATTTATCAACTACACCAAATCGTTGACTGTAGCCCCGTCGACAGCGGCGTCGTGGAGATGTTGAACGACGACGAATTCCTCATTACCCGCTCAATGGCACGAAACATATGATACGCCCTGTTCGGTTGCCGAACTCAAGGAGGCGTGGAAGGAGAACGGGAAGGTGTGCATATTGGACTCGTTTCTTCGCTTGTCTCTTCTCGTCAGCCAGACCTTCATCAAAGATGTCAACAGTTCCAACCGCACTTTGATCGATAGCAAGCGTTTCAATTTCCAAGGTGTCGAATGCTAGCCTTACACCCTCGAAAACGACGATATAGTCTACATAACTGTATGTCTTATTCAATTTCCTCACTCTGTTTCGTCCCTCCCGCTCAACACCGACCGACACTTAGTGGGATCGGCGGTAGAATACGACCTCGGACCTCCCGGCAGAAGAGGTCTCAGCTTCGACCATGTGAGATCGGCGCGGCGACCGCGATGAACGACTATTAGTTATGTGAGTACCTACTTCGACAAAGCGACACCAATTTGACGAATCGTGTCTTCCCATCTGCCATCCAACGTCGCCTTTGTCCATGCGCCGCAACCGAAATCAACGTATGAACCCGCAGTGCAACTTATCGATACTGGATTTGTTCTGGACCCCGTGTTCAAAAAACTGCAAATCCCAACTTCACGGGACAATAGCGGGTACTTGACCAGTTTGGTATTCTTCGACGATTCTGTGGTAAGCACCTTTCGAGGTCCTTCGACAAAGATCGGAGATTCAGACGCATCAGCAGGACGGCAAGTCTTTGTGCCATCAGCTCAGCAATCCGAGCCACGTCTGTTCAGATGGTCTATGGTTATTGTTGTTCTTTGTCTTTATTTTATTCTATTATTCTACAGACCATGTGGACACATGCATCGGGGTTCTTATCGTCGTGCGTGGATGCCTTCCACCCATCTCTGATCACTTAGGAAATACACGTCGGTAGGGGCGTGTTCAATATCCTTATCGCAGCTCTCGAGAGCGGGGCGGCTACTACAGGAGGATTTCGACACATGCATCGGGGATCCTATTGTCGTGCGTGAATATCTTCCACCCCGTCTCTGATCACTCAGGCAACACACATTTGTAGTGGCATTTTTAATGACGGTATCGAGGCTCTCGAGAGCGTGGCGGCTACTACGGGCGGGATTCGACACGTGCATCGGGGGTCCTATTGTCGTGCGTGGCTGCCTTTCACGCCGTCTCTGATCATTCAGGAAATACACATCCTTAGTGACATTTTTAATACCGGTATCGCAGCTCTCGAGAACGGGGTGGCTACTACGGGAGGATTGCGACACATGCATCGGGATCATCTTGTCGTGCGTGAATATCTTCCACCCGGTCTCTGATCATTCAGGCAATACACATCCGTAGTGGCATTGTTAATGACGGTATCGCAGCTCTCGAGGCGGGGCGGCCGCTACTACGGGCGGGGTTTCGACACATGCATCGGGGGTCCTATGTTCGTGGATGACTTCCACCCCGTCTCTGATCGTTCAGGCAAGATACATACGTGGTGGCATTTTTAATCACTGTATCGCAGCTATTGCAGCTCTCGAGAGCGGGGGGGCTACTACGGGCGGGGTTTCGACACATGCATCGGAGATCCTACGTGCGTGAATGTCTTCCACCCCGTCTCTGATTTCAGGCAACACACACCCGTAGTGGCATTATTAATGACGGTATCGTAGCTCTCGAATGCGGGGCAGCTACTACGGGCAGATTTCGAGACAGACATCCAGTGGATGTCTTCCACCCCGTCTCTGATCGTTCAGGCAATATACATCCGCAGTGGCATTTTTAATGACGGTATCGCAGCTCTCGAATGCGGGGGGGCTACTACGGGCAGATTTCGAGACATGCATCGGGGGTCCTATGTGCGTGGATGTCTTCCACCCCGTCTCTGATCGTTCAGGCAATACACATCCACAGTGGCATTTTTAATGACGGTATCACAGCTCTCGAATGCGGGGGGGCTACTACGGGCAGATTTCGAGACATGTATCGGGGGTCCTATGTGCGTGGATGTCTTCCACCCCGTCTCTGATCGTTCAGGCAATATACATCCGCAGTGGCATTTTTAATGACGGCATCGCAGCTCTCGAGAGCGGGGCGGCTACTACGGGCGGGGTTTTGACACATGCATCGGGGGTCCTATTGTCGTGCGTGGCTGCCTTTCACG
>JBBPOJ010001342.1:0-14413 GCA_038091395.1 Leccinum rimulosum | reverse complement strand
CGGAACCAGCTCATTCTGCAAACCGGACGTCTGGAATTCGCCCAGCGAGAAACGTCAAACTCTGCGTTCGACCTCGTCTCTGCTCCATCCTCGCCCTCTCTTCGATCGTCCGTACTGGACAACAAACTCGAGCAGCTGAAGCGCTCGCCAAATCATGTTCTCGCCACAGACAGTCTAACTCAGCCGATACACGACCGCCGGAGCCAGCTGATTCAACATACCACCACCAAGTTGCACCGAGAAGCGCAAAGTGCGGTCGTCGGTGCATTTGGCGGCGTAATGAGCGGCGCAGGACTCGGATGGTGGCTAGCGTTCGGTGAACACATTCTAAGCCTCGGACCGGGTACTGAGATGGGGACGGCGATCGGCTCGGGTGCACTGCTTGCGGTGGGCAGCATCCGGTGGGCGGTGGGCAAGTGGGAACGGGCAAAGGGAAGGTGGGCACAGGATTCGGCGAGGATCGGACAGGGCCTCACGCGCGATATTCGAGTGCGTATGTATGTTGGTCTTGGTGGACAGTGGCTAACGCGGCTTATTTCACAGGGCATTGTTCAGCGGGCAGTGGATGAGAAGGTGATCATCGTGGCTTCGACGGCGTGCGAGGGCATGCAAGACCTCGTCGACAGACGTCGCAACGAGATCAGCCAATTGCGTGGGGAGCTATGTGATCTAGATGCTGAGCTCCGTACGTTTGCTCAGTTCCCCGGTGCACCTGCATCAAGGACGGACCCAAGTCCACATCCTGAAACGAGAGTAGATAAGGGATAGATATTCGCTGCTCCGCGGACGAAAGATCGGCTGTGGTATACATGATACAATAGATACTCCTCCTCTCTAAAATCGTGTGACAGTGATCGTCGGTACGGAGTCGGCCTGTGGTGGCCTGTCTGGAGGATTCGGCGGTCTTGGTGTGTCTTCAGAATCGCTGTCGTCGCCAATTCCGAAGAGCTCTTCGCGTTCGTCCCAGACGTCCGAAAGGCGATCAGCCTTTGGGGTCTTTGCCTGGGACGGCAACGCAGACTTTGCGGACGAGTTGGCGGCGGACCGGGGGGTTTGAAATAGCGGGAGAAGCTGTGTCCCGGACGGACCAGCCTCGTCGTCCGATTCATCCTCTATACCGTCCATCTCGTCGGTGTTCAAGGGTCGGTACAACCGGGCGATCTAGAGGCCGAATGAGGTAAACAGAACAAAGTCGGTCGATGACCCTCACCTCTCTCCTGGACCGATAGTGTCTCTCGATATGATAAGACACATAAAGACCGATCGCTGAGCCGACGACGTTGGCCTGTAAAAAAAACGCGAGTTTGGAGGACGAGAACGAAAATAAAAAAGCTGAAAGTACGCACAAGCACGTCACCCAAGTCGAAATGCTTGGACTGTGACACGTGAGCGGGCGCAGTCGTCGAAGAGAGAGAGAGAGGGGTGTACGTACGGGCAGCATGGACTGTACGACTTCGCTGATGAGTCCGCCAAAGAAGAAGCAGACGACGGCTGTGAATATCAGGTTGGCGTGGCGCCAGAACCAGATACGCCTAGCGTCCCTGAGAAGACAAAAGTTGAGCGGTGGGATCTCTCAAGGAAGAAGAAAAAGTGAAACGCGTACTCTTCCACGTCGAAGATGAAGTAGAAGACGCCTGTGGCAATGCAAAAGCAAGTGAGGTGGAGAAACTTGTCGTTTAGCGGTAACGAGTGGGAGAAGTTGGTCAACCCCAGGAAGGCGAGCAGGAGCATTATGGTGCATGTGAAGAGGAGGAACCACTGCAGAGAAGGACTGCCTGAGCAATGCTACAAGAAGTTGCGGGGCACGACGAGGGGCGCACCGGTCGTAGACGGATGGGAAGGTTGACATAGTTGGGTAGTGAGATTCTGTGCGACTTCATGATGGCCTTTGAGGCCTTCTTTGCGAGCTTGCGGACATTTCTCGAGGACGATGAGGAAGGGAGGTCGTTCAAGGACATGATAGTTACCAGACTTGTGTGTTTATTAGCCGAGTCTCGGCCGGATGTCATTTCTGGGAAATTTCCAGTGTCATGACATGGCCAGCCTCCTCTCCACCTGCGACATATCCGATGCTCTCGTCAAGCTCGGCATTCCCAACGGCGGTCTCATCCCAGACATCCACCTCATCTCCCCCTCCGATGCTCGCATATCCGGACCCGCTTACACCGTAAAAATGGTCCGTGCATCCGACCAGACAGCTCCAAAGTTATCCGCCCACTTTGTTGATACCGCTCCCCCAAATTCGATCGTCGTCATCGACGCCCCTCCACGTTCAGTACTCAGTGACCATTCCCTTCCATCGTTCGTCTTTGACTGTCCGCACTACAGATACGAAAAACGCGGTTTGGGGCGGCCTTATGACCGCAGGCGCACAGGCCAGAGACGTCACAGGCGTCGTCATATCTGGCCGCTGCAGAGACCTCGCCGAACATCGTGCCGCCGGTTTCCCCGTGTTCGCACGCGGTCACTCGACCCTCGGGCAATCACCCTTTGTTCGACCATCCGCCGTCAACGTTCCGCTCGTCATTCACCCGCATGACAACGGAGAAGGCTCGGATGCATTCCCGCCGGTCACTATAGAACCCGGCGACTGGATTGTTGCCGACGAGGATGGCGTAGTCTGTGTCCCCAAGGACTTGGTGGAGAAAGTGGTAGACGTTGCAGGCGTTGCGAGAGAGATCGACGCCAGAGTGCTCGAGGACATCAAGGCGGGCAAGGGCGTCCAGGCCTCGTTCAAGTTACACAGAGGACGTTGATATGATGAGAGAATTACTGGCATATTACAACGAGTCTATGTATCGAGTACAATGTACAACAGTCGTTGCGTCAAATCTAGCAGAACGGTCGGAGCGACAGTTCACCCGTCCAGGGGATGATTTCAACCAACCGATTATCCAGGATCCGACTTTACCTTTCCACTTATTTTACTACTCAAACCAGGACACGCCCGTGAGACTCTATGCAGCACATTATGCACGCACGCCCAGCTTCATCGTGAGGGCAGTCTTCGCCGCGTGAATAGCAAAGCGAATGCAGCTATGGAAAGCCCATAACAGAGATACTTGATGGACATATCCATCAGCACGTCCCCACGAATCCGCACTAAAACCGACTTACGCAGCAGAATGGGAAGCCAAAACAAGACGAGCATTCGGTCATCTAAACAAAGAGTCAACATCACAGCTAAAAAGTAAACTTCCTCCTCACGTTTCTTTACCGTCTGGGTATGTATCTTCACAGGCTTGTATTCGTACGCGTCGGCATCCGGCGCCGGCGTCGAAGTAGCTTCATAGCCCACGCGTCTAGTCGGACGATCCATTGGGTTGGGTGCTTGCGGAGCATTAGACTCGGAGCTAGCTTCCCGTGGCTCCACGTCACTCGGTGTACTCTCCCCTAACGTAGCCTCGCTTGTCTCCCTCGGGGTATACATTGGAGGTGCTTCGTCGGTCGGCGGTGACCAGAGAGTTGCATTTGCAACGGCAACAGCAAACCATTTCTCCCACGTCGCCCGGGACTCTTGAGCACCATTATACCCAGTTGGCTGGGAATCACCTTCTTTGCCGCTCGCACCATCGTCACGCGGGCCATCCTGCTTTTCGCCCAGTATTGATGGCCAACCAGGCATTGGTATAAACACAGGAAATACCATCGGTATCTGTGGTAGTGCGGCCCAAGGAACAGCAGGCATCTCGGGTAACTGAGGCAGTGGGAGCTGCGGCATGGTGGGTATGATACCTTGGGGAGCGGGAAGCTGTGCGAGCGTCCATTGGATCAAAGCAATAAACGAAGCAGCCTGCTTCTCGTCAGGCGTATTGTCGAGTTTCTGTGCCGTGGTATCTTGGTTCGCGTCCGGGATTTGCAAAGTTTGTGATACGTGACTGCTTTCCTTCTCGACTTGTTCGTGGCTATCGCGGCGTCTGTGGGAACGCCTACGATGAGTATGTCTCCGCTTCGTCACAGGGTTCGTGGTGTCTTCATCACTCTCTACGTCGCCAAGATGAGATTCGCCGTCACTGGTTTGGGAGAAGTCATCTTCTAATGTCACATGGTCGATGATCCCATCAAAGAAGTCTGCTGGCGCAAGGTCCTGCGGTGTTTTCCCAAGAACGTTTACAATCTCCAGGTCTGCTCCAGCCGCTATGAGGAGTCGAGCACACTCCTTTGACCGGGACAGAACTGCAAAATGTAGAGCCGTATATCCGTTTCGATCACGAACGTCCAGGTCGATATCGTGCGCGAGCAGAAACTTGGTTAGAGTAGCAAACTTCAAGAATACTGCCAGATGGAGCAAGGTCTGTCCACTCGCCGTAGTGTGAGACACAGCAATCGCAGGAGGAATACCCGGATGCTTCTCGACGACGACATCAACGAGCGATAGGTACTTGATGACAGCAGCCTCCCTTTCTCCAGGTCCCAAGAATAAGAATGGTTGGATGTCTTGGGAAGACGGCGAAGCGGCTTGCATCATATTGTCCACATTAGAGCTAGATCTGGATGCGGAGTCCTCGGTTCCGGCAGACCCAACGATGCGCAAGGCAATATTCTTTGCGTCCTCGATTTTCCCTGTCATTTTGAGACCAACCACCTGGAGAGCAAGCTCCATTCTAGAATAAATAAAAGATGTAAAACATTGCCAATCAAAGCTCCATGGTTCACTTACAAAACACGGTCTGATTCATCTGTATACGTGAAAAGAGAGGGAAGCGTAGAGTTCCTGGTCTCGTCAAGACCATTGAACCATACCGCAACGACGCCAGGAGTAGACCGGGGGGGCAACACGCAAAGCAGAGTATTATCGCTCCATCTCTGGGTCGAACTGGCAACGGTATCGCCAAATACGCAGTGAAGCTGGATTGCTGGATGGAAGTTTTCACCGAGAATAGTGACTTCTATGCCGCCGTGGGTTGGACCTGACGAAGGGATAAGACGATGAATCTTGGGCAAGGGAAGCGATGTAACGGGCGGCGGAGAACTTGGATCAAAGAAAAGAAAGGGCATGGAATGGGACGGAACGAGTGTAGTAAACATCTGAGAAGGTTGTGTTGCTGAGGGACTACTAGGAGGGAATATATCAGACGGCGAAAGAAACTGTGGTACTGCAGCAGTGGGGACATTCGGAGGACTGAAAACTGCAGCACCGGGAACACTGTCGAGGGGTGAGGGAGAGGAAGGTATAACCGGGGAGTCGACATCCGTTATGAATGCTGCTGAGGGCTGCGGAGTAGGGACAGGGCTTGAGGATGATGGTGCGAGCTGGGGTGGGGTTGGCGGACGGGTATCGGGCCCCGCGGAAGGGCGTATAACAGGGGAGTTGACAACAGAATCTAGACTAGTAACGCTCGTCTCCCTGGAAAACCTGGATTGGTTGCCGCGACCTGTCATGTCATAAGGTTTTGAACGTGGCCTCGGATGACCTTTGCCGTTTCGAGATGGACGTCTCGCAAGATGGGTATTATCCGTGGATGGCGCAGGTGGGGGCAAGCTGGACCAGTCGACTTGCGCCTCTAAGGCAGGGGTGGACGGTATAGCTCCCGACTTGACAGATGACTTGTGATCGTCCGTGATCATGATTGGGGGTGACATGCCGGTGCCGATCAGGCGGCCGTTATGGTCTAGCATTTTGAAGTGGACATTGAACCCAACCTTCTCTCGGTGATGCCTGCAGTAACAAGTGATGCGAACTGGAAGCACGGCGGATCCGGTAGAAAAGTCGAGCACGTCAGGGCAATTGAACTGAATGATGCTCGTAGTGTCTTCCTTGATGCTTCTTGGTCGTTCGCAGCCGTCCTCGGGTGTGTCCGAATCCGAGCGAGCTGGTCGCACGCGAGCGGCTAGTTTGCGAGCCACGCGCTTGGCCTTAGCGACAAACATATAAGGATTGATGCATAGACGAGAACCTGGAGCCATACCTCTCTGTTCCTACAGCTCCCGCAACTGACAACGGTGTTGTGTGGGGCCGAAGCACATGTTACAGTCGCAGCTAGGTGTAAGATGTCTAGCGGTGCGGGATCTTTAAATGGTATGTTAACGACCATCTAGGACCGCCAATAGGAGATACGTACCTATTTTTCCTTCTCTGCGGGTACGCCTCTTGGTAGACGTTCCAAGTGGGAGTTTGAGCCATTTCCAGGAGCCAACCCTATCATATTGGCTCTGCTCACAGGCAGAGGTACTTGCATGTGCAAGGTCCACAGTAACGCGTACCTGGGTCTCAACGCGCGACTTTGCACCACTCTCGGGAATGTTGGGCGTTAAGATGGCAAGACTGGTGGTACGGTGGCGATAAGAAAGGGAAGTGATATGCAGAAAACGACATACTTGTAGCAGGATTCCCTCGAGGGATAAACCACTCTACGAGGGATAGACGTCGGGTCCCGTTTGCAGGTCCGTGTTGCGGGAGGAGGCACGATTGGGGTGGACTGCATTTGGGTGAGAGAGGGTATAGAGAGGCCGCAGTCCTGAAGTGACCGTCGGAGCGATGTCCGAAGGGGTGACAGCGAGATCAGCTCCGCGTGGGTGGCACCCGAGGGTGACTGGGTATTGGTGGGCGAACTTTCCATGGCAGAGCACACAGAGCTAGAGCGGGGACAAACAATATGAATGAGATGAATGCAAGTAGATGGGTGTACCTACTCTTCATAGGCGTGTTCTTGGATGATGTCGTCGAGCTTGAGCATGCGCTCGTCGTCCTGCATTTGCAAGGGTTCGCCGTCCCAGAGTGCGACAGCGGACATGTCCTTGGCGATAGGCAAGGAGCGATACCATGAAGGCAATTCGTTGTGGATGGCTACATGTTGGGGAACATCGGAGGTTTCCGGTGTTTCCGGGGACGAAGAGCGCGAGTCCATCGTCGTTGAGGTCGTCGATGACATTGACGACGCGGAGGGCGGGAACGACGAACTCAGGGACGAGCACTGAGCTGCGGGCGACGAAGGGAGTAGTACTACTTCAGTATTGGGTTTGACCAGACCGTGAAGGTGTCAGGACTCAGGACCCCGGAGACATCGCTTACGTGATATTTTCCCGTCCTTGTCCATACCGGTTCGTACAAGTTATGTTCTCTTCCTCGTCCTCACCATGAAACGCGGTGCAGAGAAACAACTCACAAAGGACGGACACGACGATGACGACGACGAGATCGAGGTATGTCGCGTTCACCTTTGCTGTCTTCTTTTCCTCACCTTTACAAGGAGATACAAGACCCTCAGGGCTTTCAAAAGGCCGACGAGGCTGCCCTAACCAAGAGACAGTATGCCACTCCGACAACCTCCCCGTCTGCCCAGATGGCTAATCAGTCCTGTTTCAGCATTCGCGCCCTTCCAAAGCGCGCCTTGGCTACCTCGAGGCCGCCAGCTCTCAATGGATTGCCACCAATCCCACCCTCCGATGTGGACAAAGTCGTAAGTGAGACGCGTATTCGTGATCTCCTCCCTCACACCCCGTCAGGAGACCCCTCCTACACCCAGGTTTGGAGGGTTTGGAGGGTTTGGAGCAGGACCCTCCGCGTCCAATCCGTTCACCTTTACTACCCAGCAACCCCCTCCGACTTCGCAGCCCACCTCTACGCTCAATTCTATCCTCGCCCCATCGTTATTTGGAGCATCTAAACAATTCCCTTCGGACTCCGATGCTACCCCTCCAAAATCTGCTGGGTTGTCTCCCCCTGCAGAGGAAACGGATGCCACTGCGTTAAAGTATTTCAAGTCTCTTCGCGGCCTCAATGTTTCTTTCCTCTCCGTAATATCAGCCGCAGTCGAGAAAGATCCCTTCTATGACGTCGCGAGCTTAGTTGACTCTTACAAGAACCTGCGGACTACAATCCAGTCAGAGTTTGATGGCACTTCACGTTCATCAGCACCCGTTACGACAAATTCTCCCGCGTTTTCCGGTGCCAAGGCACCTTCGGAAAAAACTACATCGTTGTTTTCCATGCCAAAACCGTCCGCAGGCTTCACTGCCTCTACCACCGACAGCGGTTTAAAGACTGCTGGTTTCACTTTCCCACCTTTTGTACCACCTTCTACTTCTATGCCCGCGCAACTGCCCTTTGGCCTCGCACCGAAGCCGAGTGAATCACCCGCACCTTTATCTACACCACCCGCAGAGCCCCCAAAGTCTGCTTTCAAATTTCCTGCTTCGAGCATGCCGGCTACGACCTCAGGCATGGAAAATACCTCAGCCAACTCAGCTTCGGGTTCGCCAAGCCAGGAAATCGAAGGTCCATCTACTAGTTCATCGTCGCAACCGATTTCAACTACACCTAGTTTTGGTTCCAACAGCACGCCGAGTTTCTTCTCCACTACCAAACCTACGAACGCATTGGCTACCTCTGATGCGCCATCCAAACCAGTGTCAGTATTCGGTAGTTCGGTCTTCGGCAGCAGTAGTACGACAGAGTCCAACAAACCTTCCCCGTTCAACCCATCTCCCCCCGATAGCAAGGACAACTCCAAGGCTTCAACTCCTTTCTTCGGCAGTGCGACGACTGCGTCCTCCGCCGCACCAACAAGCATCTTTGGATCTTCTGACAAACCTGTCAGCTTCTTTGGAAGTGCTACCCAGCCCAAAACCGGCGCGTTCACGTTCGGGAAACCGGCTGGAAGTATCGGAAATCCAGTAGGCTTCGGATTCGGCAGCCCTTCATCTGGCACGGGCGATGGATCGTCGAGTTCAGGATTTAGCTTTGGCGCATCGTCGACGAAGCCCAGTGAAAGCTTGTTCTCTCCACCCATGACCGACAAGTCATCCGAGTCGACTCCGCAACCCGAGGCAGAAGGCAGCGAGGAAGGTGGGGAGGAGGAGGCGAAGACGAAGTTGCTACCTTCACGAGCCCACGATGAGGAAGGTGAGGGTGAAGAAGACGAAGAGACGATACATGTCGTAAGGTGCAAACTATTCCGACTAACCAAAAAGGAAGATAATAGCGAGTGGAAAGATCTTGGGATCGGTTCGTCCCCCGTTCTGACTCAAATTACCCTTGATGTGACCATCCTTGCCGACAGGAATGCTTCGACTGAAAAAACACAAAGAAACGAATGTTCGGCGCGTTCTGATGCGGAATAGTAGTACGGGCAGAATTCTTATCGTCAGTACATGTGCATCCTTTCCTGCTCCTCTCTTATCATTATTCCAACAGAACTTCCGGATCTATCCGGGTCTTAAGGCTGTACTGGCAAAAGCTACGATCTCCTTCATCGGATATGAAAACAACACACCAGCATCTTTCAGGATCCGGGTCAAAATGGAAGAGCAAGCCACGGAGCTGAAGCAAGCCATGGAACGAGAAATTGAGGCTGTCCAGGCTGACAACTGATATTTTGGTTTGTCGTTGCACTGTCCGGACCATTCCGCATAGCATTACACCTATAACTACATCTTGCGTTGCTATTCATCTGAACCATCAGTCTAGACCACTGACGCGAGAACTTGGACCCTATTTGCCATTGAAATGGCTTTGCGCGTTATGCCATATTGAGTTAAGAACAAATGCCTCGCTGAGAAGGAGCTCGATTTCATGGTCTCCCCAATCTTGCGTTGGAAGGGATTGCAGAAACATGATTATACCCTATACGAAAAGAGGACAAGGACTGAGCAAGGCGACTGCGGTGGTACATGTTCAAATTTACCTGGAAATCCATTTGTCGAAGTTTCGTACTCCACTTGACGAGAAAAGCAGAACACACGTAAAGGTGGAATTGCGAGAATGCGTCAGTCCCCTCCGCCTAGCAAAAGTCGTCGAACAATGGTTGGCAGGGCATGGCAGGGGAAAAGACTCGAATACTGACCAAGTATGTGTCCCACATGCGTATCGTATTCTGCACACTGATTTCTCTCATGAGCAGACAATTCATCCAACGGAATGCGAACTGCATAAACTCGACATTTTGAGACGCGAGATGCGTGTAAAGCGGGGCTGCGGTTCGTCAGATTCATTAACATTTGGATCGTTGCGCAGTAAAAGACTGGACGAACCATCGATACGTGCCACCAGTTCTGACATGCGTTTTACGCTACGGTGGATACCTGGTTGCGCGGATATATAATTGTCTTGTATGCCGTCCAAAAGTCGAGAAAGGCACCAAAACGAATCAGCTTCGATGGCGTTCAGGATATTCTCAGGGAGGAGGGAGGTATCAAATTGCTCTGGATCCGAATCTTATTTATATATATGGGTAAGCAACAACGATCAATGAAGATGAGTCAGACAACGGTAAACTTGCCAATGTATGCCGAAAGAAAAACTTGAAAGAAGGGAGTCACGAGATCGTTTATCCCTTGAACATATCCGCTCGCTGGATGGCGTATGGCCCAAACATAAAGTATCCGCTCGAGACTCTACTTGCAGGAGCGTCAGAAAAGGTATGGTAGACAAGAAATGCCGCGTACGCGCTGCGTGGATGCCTGCATCCATAGACGTACGCCTGGTCGCGTCCGTGGAACATCTATCTCAATTTGATGCCATATTTGCTGATCAACACCTTGGCGGTCTCGAGCAAAGGCGAGCTCAACCAGCGAGAGATACTCTCCTCGTTTGCGAGCAAGCGTAGTTGTGCGCAGGTTTGAAGGTAGAGGTATGTATCCCTTGTGGAACGTGTCAATTGACATATGCTGATGGAAGCAATGTGCACGTACGAGAAGTATCGGCCAAACAATCGGTCTGAGGTCGTTTGGTGTCCCCGACCATGCAAGCTTTCGGAGATCAGCTAAAAATATATTGTTATATATCATCACCATTGAATGTTTGTACCAACCACTTACCAATGTTCAGGTCCTCCTTGCTCAAGCAATCGATGAATTTTGATCGTCGGTTGCTACGGATCGAAGATTCTCGGGAGTGTTTCCTCGCATCACTTATACGGTGAGGAGAACCGAATTCGTCACCGGAACTAAGCGACGGTGCTGATGAAGATGAAGATGATCGAGGAATCGCTGGATGCAGGAGCCTACGAAACGGATCTGTTGGTTTACTTAGAAGAGCATGGCGACGACAATGAAGCATGTATACCGTTCATTATCTCCTCTGCGTTGATTTTGATGGATCCTCGGTCTTGTCTGCTTTTGCTCGGAGCGCCGGACTCGATGATTTCCGGATCCAAGTCACCAACTATCATATCGCCATCGACGTCGGCATCTCTGTGTATATCGATGTACTTGGAGGCCGCTCCATCTATGCTGTGTTGCGAGGGGCTCGACTTTCTGACCATGGTCCATCCGCCTTTGGCCGACTCTGCTTGACCCAACTCGGACTTGGGATATGAACTTGGGCTCGGATGATTAAGGTGGGTATAAGACTGAGCGAGGGTGGACGAAGAAGAATTGTTTGCTGCCTTTGGGACAGGCTTGGGTGCCGTCGGAGACGAATGCTGTCGCTTCGGCTGGTTGTTCGACGAACGTCGCCAAGCGTGCGCAATCGTCGAGTGACGTGGCGATTCCGAATCTGAAGTGCTGTCCCAGGCATCGTCCTCGGCCCAGTCCGTCTTCGAATTGGCGTTGAAGGAGGGGTGTATTCCGATGTGTGGACGCGCTGGGGGAGGCCTCGCCGCCATCGTTCTCGACGGCGAGCAACAGCGTTCCGATGTCTCCTCGGGATCTACGTACGTGTGAATTTATGTCCTTTTTAGGATTTCATTATCCTAAGGGTTTCTTTATCTTCCTACCTGACTTAGGACCCGCGCCTACGGGAGTTCCTATCTTATGTCTCGTTCTCTCCTTGGTCCTGAGAATTTGGGTGCATTGAAATACATCACCACCCACCTCTTTTGTCCTTTACAACTTCCCGATGGGAATGACCACAGTGTCCACAATGATCATTCTCTGGCCACGGCGGTCGCTTCCGCTGCCCGCCTCTTCTGCGATCATGCCGATCAAACAATTCAATGGCACAAAATAACACGAATGTTGGACAATCTGTCCACCATTGTTCAATCTGAAAGCCTGGATAGGTCCCAAACCGTCTCCCAGCTCAGCAGCATGGATGTGGGAGGTAAGCGAGCATCCGAGTCATTTTGGTAGTTTAGAAACTCACGATATATGTAGATATCCTCGTATTTATCATTAGGGCCCAGAATGCTGCGGTTGTCTTCAGAAAGAAAAAAGATGTCACCATTTTCGAGTCGTTCGAAGTTTCTCCCAAGGCTCAAGACGTCATAACCACGCAGGGAAAACTTATCTGCTCATATCCCGGGGCTGCCATCGAGGTCCCCAACCTTGTGTTTGAAGAGCACCCCTTTCTTTCTGAACTCGCCAACTTCCTTGTTCACATGAACAATGATGTCCTCGACGCTACCCCAATCTCTCAGAAGGCTCAGTCTACCGTGCTGGAAACTCGAGACACCACTCACCCGCGTTATATCACCGAGTTATTTGCAGGCATCTTGAGGAGTGTCGGTCGCCCTGCGGACATTGTCCGCATCAGCAAACGAGTGGGCGATGATGTGGTTTGGAAAAGCTCGGAGTTGCCGTGGCGACGCTCGTCGCTCTGGCTCGTTATTAGGGTTGCCCTTCAGACCTCACTCACGCAGTCAACACTTGGACATGATACCTACAAGGCATTCGTGTTATTCTTCATGTGTCGCACTGCTACGCAAGCTGTGGACTTCCCCAACGACCTTCTTCAATTCATGTCTGCTAAGATCAGTCGACGCCTGTGCAAGCTCGGGCCGTCTGTGCCGAACTGGCTTTCTTCCACTGCGTTGCAGACCTGCACTTCCCTTCGATCGACGCTTGAGAAGAGGCTGAGACAGATACAGGCAGCTGAGCGTGTATCACCTGTCTGGGCCCCTTCCCAACTTGATCTCACTCAAGACATTCAGATGTCACCGCTGAATAGCGGGAACTACATCTGCAACTCTCTTGCTAATCGCAGCACGAAACTTGTCCATACCGATTTCAACCCAAAACATCATCCCCGCCGTGTTCTGGACGACTTCTTGTCCGAGAATGGAACCTTTTTCGAAGAAGCATATCGTATTGAACCTTACTTTGCTCTTTACGATGTGGAGCAGGCAGTCGAGGAAGCCATTGACAGCTGGGTTGAGCAAGTGACAGAGAACGACAAAGCTTGTGTGCAGCTCGAGCTCCTGGCAAACAGATACTCTACAAGTGCCCTGAAAACGTATGGAAGTAACCCTGAACTCCTATCCGTCATGCTGTTGACAATGATCGAGCTTTGGGTCGCTCTCGACAAGATAACCATCAAGGCAATTCCTATGCTCTCCGAATATTCTCCAGAGATACCTATATATCTTCTGGAGCGTCTTCTACTTCGCAAGACTCCTAGCCTCCATCGTCTTCGCCGAGTACATCACTACCTTTCTCGTCGCCACTCCCAATCTCACAGTGGGTCCGTGTTCTCCCCCTCAATTACTTCGAATCATTTTGCCATCCGTTATTTCGGACAATCCCCGCATCTTCAGAAACTCAAGGCTCGAATTGAAGCAGACGCGCAGAAGGCAGTTGATAAGAAAGTTGCTGACCTCGAGAAGGCAAATGCCGATTATGCTCATCTTGAGCGACAATGCCTAAAGACCAATCATTCTTCTTCCATTACCCAGGATGGTCAGGGACGTCACTCTAGGGAATGCTCCAGATGCCGCCTAGAGCGAAGACTCAGCGAAATGAAAATAGCTGTCCACGAGTGGCCATTACCAGCCGAAAAAATACAGGCTGAATTTGTCGTATTCGAGTTGGATTGTCCTGTGTCATTCAACATGTGGCGCACTGCCACATTCCATCTGTTGGTCGATATCTGTTCACCAACTCCAGAACCGAAAAATCCCTATATCAAGCTCGATCAATACAATGCGCTACGTCCCTATCTCGTTCGACATCCGAGATCACGCATATCCCTTGCATCAACTACCAAACCCTTTGTTGTTACACATTATCGCAGGACACACATCCCAAGTATTCGGAGTCGCGTCTGTGTCAACAACGGTCTACAGTTTTATGCTTTCGACTCCCATGCTTGCATCCCCGTCGTTGACGCTCTTCATCACATCGACATTGGGCGCTATTGCACATACGAGCTTGAAAGTGAACCTTACAAAAATCTGCAAACTTACGTCGATGCCACTTCCCACACGTCGAACGAAGTCTTAGCAAACCAAGCAGACTGTCATCAAGATCTTTCCATCCATGAATTTATAGCGTTCGGGCACTTGCGTAGTGGCGGTTCACTTCAGTGGCTCAATATTTTGCGAGCTCTTCGGGATAGGTCGTTGAGCTTTCGTCACCACCAAATTCATCTGCTCGTTGCCCAAGCTGCTTCTCAAGTTGGACCCCTTAATGATTCGGCGTGGAAGTGGCATGAAGAAATACGACAACCCTCGTTTTGTTGTGCACTCATGGAAGAGCTGGAATGCCTTTTGGGCGATATAACAGCCAATTGGTTGGAGGGAGTGACGATGGTCAC
>JBBPOJ010001341.1:0-14420 GCA_038091395.1 Leccinum rimulosum | reverse complement strand
TATCCAGCGGTGAGCACAAGTTCCTTGTGCATCGGAGGAGCCCCGGCTTCCTCGCTGGCAACGAAGCGTGTTCCTACCCAAACACCAGCCGCCCCATACCTAGTCATTTTTAGTTACTAAGCGAAAGCAACGCAGAAGATCCTTACGAAAGAGCAGCTGCAAGGCCACGACCATCCGCAATTCCTCCTGCGGCAACAACAATGATAGGTTCGCCTGTCAGTGGACTACTAGCATTCTTGCATATATCAACCACGGCGGGAGTGAGGATAGAAAACGGGATTTCTCCCGTGTGACCTCCGCCTTCACCCCCTTGCGCACAGATGATGTCCACACCTGAGGCATAGGGCATCATCATAAACGTTTCGAATTCGAAGAGAGCAGACAAACCTTGGGCGAGTGCTTTGCTGACATGCTACTGAACGGTAAGCACTATAGATGGCGGGTATATCACCAACGCACCTTCGGATGCCCAACCATACTACATCAATATAATTGTTAGTATGATTCACTCAGTGAGAGATAGTGACTTGCTTCATTACAGGTATACCAGCTGCGTGGAGTTTATCCACGGCGGCCTTGGGGGGAACACCGACTGCACTGACGAACAAGGCTGCCTTGCTGTCGATGATGACGTCAAGGAGCTCGTTCAGCTGACCATTAGTATAATCATACTGCGAAAACAAGATGAATGAGTGGCGCGTGAACAACGTCGCAAACGTAAGCCTACGTTGGTCTTCCTCGCACTTCCGCCTATCTGAGGCAGGAGTAGATCGACACCGAAAGGCGCATCTTTGTTCTCGAGATGTGACTTCAGTTCGTCGATGGACTGCTTGAGTACCTTTGGGGTTTGGCGAACACCACCAATGACGCCAATTCCACCAGAGTTGGTCACAGTTGCCGCCAACTTTGGACCAGCGGCGACGTTCATTCCGGCCAGCATGATCGGGTGGTTGATCTTGAACAACTTGGTCAAGGGGGTAGAAAAGACGGACTCCGAGGATGGCATGTCGGGCAAAAGGATGGTGTGGGGAGGAGTACAACTTGAAGTGTTCGAAACACTTGCTCGGTAAACTTGTATACAGCCGGTTAACCGGTGAGATCAGAATAGATGATGACGTAATCACTAATTTTGTTCTCGCTCTGCGATGACGGACAAATGTCCGGTAGACCATGACCAAGGTCAGCATCATTCGGGAGACAGCTGTCCAGTAGGATCAAGCGCGCGCTCCACTTGGTCCACCCTGTTTTCGCCGAAGAACGCGTCCAACTCGAGCCCACCTTCGTTGTCCGTGGATCGCCAGGTCTCGTCGATACCGCGAACACCCGAGGCTAACTGGGTGTATCCTTCCGAGGCTCAGTTTTTCGCAGCCATGGCTCGCAAGAACCACAACCCGCACAGTTCAGACATGAAGACCATCGTACCCATCCACAACGCTGTAAACGAGCGCGCCTGGTCCGAGGTCATGAAATGGGAAGCTGGCAGAGGTGGAGACAAGTGTGGTGGTGTCAAGCTGGTCAACTTCAAGGGCAGACCAAACGACATCAGCCCCAAAGCGAGGTTCATGACGTTCCTTGGGTAGGCGTCTTTTTGGATCCCTCACACAGGACTCATGTAATTTGTGTTTGTCTACCAGTTATTCTGCACCTTTTGATCGTCACGACTGGGTCGTGGATCGCTGCGGTACCAAGATCCGCTATGTCATCGACTTTTACACCGGGCGTGCTACCGATCCCTCAAACGTTTCCTTTTATCTTGATGTGCGACCTGCCTTGGATGATTGGGAGGGGGTGAAAATGAGACTAGAGGGAGCATTCAGCGGTTTGTTTGGTCCCGATGTTAGAGAGAGTGCCATTGCTCCTCCATCGTAATTTCCTAATACCCAACATGTTCGACGCTCTGCTCAGTGCGGTACTACATCAGCACAAACTACTAGAATATCATCGCTTTACTGAGACTTTGGCCCTCTTCGGCGGTGGTGGCTGCTCAGGCTCATCTTCACTTTCATGCTCGGAATTAATAGAATCGTCATCATCCACGTCGCTGATTTCTTCCTCTTCATCCCACCCAGGGTCATCCTCTTCGTAGTCCTCTTCGTCTCCACTGACGTCCATTTCTTCATCGGGAGCCTCTTTTTTCGATCCCTTTTCCTTTGCTTCCTTTTTCCGTCGAACATTTTCTTCCTGCTCCGCTCTTCGTTGCTTCCTCAACTTTTCCTTTGCCGCATGCGACGATTTGAGCGCGGAGGCCTCCGCTTTTGTCTTTTTCACTGAAACAGTCGTTGGAAACGCGATCCACTGACCACTCAGAAGGTACTTACCGAATTCGTGGTACATGACCGCACCCTCCCTCCCAGGTACTCCCTCCGTAATCTTGACAAGTCTAAGCTCCATCCTGGGCCCCACCTCGTCCAGCTTTACCGCCTTCTTTTGCCCTTTCTTGTTATTTCTTCCCACATAATCGTCCGCTAACGAGATCGCGTCTCCATCGTCTCCCGCAGCGCTCGATGCAGAGGCAGCCGATTCGTACCCTCCTTCGCTAGCAGGTCCCGGCTCGCCCCTTTTTCTGAGTAAGAAATCCGCAATGTCCTTTTCGTTTCCGAGATCGAGAACGCCGGTCGTGGAAGTTTTGGTGGATTTCTTGGCTCCTTCCAGGACGCGCCGGACGCGTTTGGAAACGCCATAAGGTTTTACGGTGATCAAGTAGTGTCGGAAGTCGATAGTGCCTCGTTCCGCGTTGTAAGCGACAAGAACGATACGTCGTGCTCCCGAGAGTGACATAGAGTTTGGTGCAAGTGGAGGAAACATGGATTGGAATGCCTTCGTAAGAAGAGGTAGGTGTTGGGGTGTACTTGGAGAGGGTGGTGGAAAGGAGGCGAGTACGAGCTATGCAAAAGGGATTTTAGGCAAGATAAACAGAGAAACGTCGTGACGAACAAGAGGTGCAGTCAGATACTCTAGGCCTTGACTGCGCGACAAGCGGGATGTTTTCAGCAAGTCTTTCTTCAGACTATATCGCTCGATTCTGAAACTGAACGTTGGCCCAGATGGTAAACGAGCGATGCGAAGGGATGGAGCGACGTCGGTCAGCGTGATTGCCATTAGATGTGTCACTTTGAGAGTTGGTGCCATCGTTAGGAAATCTTTTAGTTTGTTTCGTCTGCGCTCCTAGAATACCGAGTATCAAGCACGCAGATTCCAAAAGCTATCTAAAAGGCAACACGAACTTTGAGTCGGGTAGCGGTATTGGGTTCCATAGCTTTTCGCAGATCGCGGACGAGTTGAGCGAGAGAAGAGCCAACTTGACCATGTTTTATTATGAAGGACTTTGGTACGTTTTCCTCTGTCTGAGATTTTTCACCTGCGCCCTTGAGATGCGTACGATTCTTCCGCCTACTACGCGCCATATGTGTGATCGTAGGATTTTTCGGATCGGTTGCCTTTTCAGGAGGTAATGGAGAGCGTTTGTTTGGCGCTAATTGTCCAAAGGCTTTGAAACCTAACAACGGTAAACTGAGTATTCAAATACAAGGTATTGACACGTAAAGACAACACTACACGGCTAAGAAGACGATCCTGACGAGATGAGGATACAGCATATGGAAGATCAAAGCTACACGGTGAGAATAAATAAATGAAAGGGTATGTGAGCTCAAAAAAGGTCACTAGGTAACAGGCATACATGCAAAGGAAATATGCTATAGGTAGTGAGAAACAACAATTATGAGAGTCAGGATTAGAATTCAAGGAACTGATACGTGGTTGGTTCAAATCTTTGATGAATTGGGGGAGGGCTTTCCTCCATGACAAGCCCGGGCATATCATCCAGAGATGGGAGAGGAAGGTGAAGAAAGTGACGGGTGTCATCGACTGATGTAGTATGTGGGATAATCGGCGCCTGGAAAGCGAATATTGTTCATCAGTGGTCACGACAGCAGGAGAATAAATTACCTTGATTTCACAGCGTTCTAACGCATCCCAGTCCACACCACGGAACCAAGGATGATCGAGGACATCCTGCGGACCACCAATCATGTTTCCGAGACGCTTGCTGCGATCGGGGTGCAAGAATGCCTTGATGAGTTCTTTTGATAACCGATCCATGGCGTGTGGCCAGTGGATGACCCCCCTTAAAATCTTCTCGTAGATACCGTACGCCGTCTCGTGGAAAAACGGGGGATAACCAACAAGCATTTCGTAGCATAAAATGCCGCACGCCCACCAATCTGCGGCCTTGCCATGGCCCTCGGACTGAATGATTTCTGGGGCAAGGTACTCTGGTGTACCACACAAGGTCCACGTACGATCGTCGACTATTTTGGCAAAACCAAAATCGGTCAAGCGAAGGTAGCCGCGCGAATCCAGCAAGAGGTTTTCGGGTTTGAGATCACGGTAAATGATGTTGAAGGAATGCAAGTATTTCAGCGCAAGGATAATGTTGGCAAGGTAAAACCGCGTGACATCGGGAGTGAACCTTTGGGCCCTACGGAGGTGAGTGAAGAGTTCACCACCAGGGACATAGGACATCAGCATGTAGATGTTTAAGCTATCCTGGAAGGTCGCAAAGAGGTCTACGACAAATGGATGCCGGACCCGCGACAGGATGTAGCGCTCCGCATTAACATGCTCGACTTGGCGGAGGCGGACAATTTCAACTTTCCGAAGAACCTTCATGGCAAAAATGTTTTGAGATCCAGGATTCGCTGACTTGAGACGGACTAGGAGAACACGACCAAAAGTTCCTGTGCCTAGAAAAAAAACCAGTGAGCAAAGCTTAAATTGAGAAGCAACGACGATGATGCTTACCCAGTGTTCCTCTCACTTCAAAATCTGTTAATTTCAAAACCCCTGATTTCTCGACATGGACCTCTTCGTTTTCAAGGGAACGCGCAGGGTTTGGAGGTGGAGTAAGGGATAGCTGGATATCGCGATGTTGCCAGTGGGGATAATTCGCCTGGAGCATGGGAGCTTGGTGCAGTTGTGGTTGGGATTGTTGAGTCGACGATTTGTCTGGATACGGTGATGGTGCCTGACGCAACATCATGACATCGTTCTGACCAGCACCTGTACCATCTTCGCTGTGACCGGGAGAGACCGGGGGGGTCATGAGGACTTCGTAGACCTTGGGCACGGATTGACGGTATGGGATCATAACTGTCGGCATCGATGTGGCAGACTGGGGTGTGGGTACATGGAAACGATCCATGATTCGATTCTGAGGTGCCTGGGCGATCTGCTGAGGGGGAGAGAAGGAGCGAGTCAAAAATTAAGGAATGGGAGAAGATAAATAGCGAAACGGACTGATATGGCCTTGTCTGACTGTTTCAGCCCCGTGTGGGAGAGGACTACTTGGATACTGCCAGCGCTTCTGTTGCCTCAGAAGCCGACTCGAATCGGATCGATTCTTTAGCCGCTGAGAACGACCACGACGGGTACATTCAAGATTAATTATTAGTCATTCTCCTTCACTCTGACCGCGATGTCTCGCAATAACACCGGGGGATGGCTCAAAGGGACCACCGTACGCAAAGGTGGCATCGCCGGAACGAACGCCCACTCCGCTCGCTCCAACACCCCCCAGGTCCAGAGTACCTCCACCACCATATTCGGTGGTGGCGTCAAGGATGTGTCTGGCAGAACATCAGAATATTTCGTGAGTTCTACGCGTGTCCATGTCCCCTTTTCTCAGGCAGAATATTTGTTCAGTCCATGGACGATCAATGCCCCGTATGCAAGTCCGACCGATATCTGAACCCAAAACTGCGATTACTCGTGAGCGCGTGTTATCACAAAATGTACTTGTACCACGTACACGTGGTTTGCATGACTCAACACGCTCCGTACACCCAGGTGTGAATCGTGCATCGATCGGTTGTTCACCCTCGGGCCCGCCCCATGTCCGATATGTCAAAAGATCCTGCGAAAGCTCGCATTCGCCCCGCAAACGTTCGAAGATCTCACCGTCGAGAAGGAGGTCGCAGTACGGAGGCGCGTAGCGAAAGAGCAAGTCCATTTATCCCGCACCTCATAACTACCATCCCAACCATATCTCTCTTCCAGCTTCAACAAGCGCCGCGAAGATTTCTCGGACCTTCGGGAGTACAATGACTACCTCGAAGAAGTCGAGGATATAAGTAAGTCCATATATTGCTATTGAGTTCCGCTCTCCAACTTGAAGGCAGCATTCAATCTCATCAACGACATCGATATTCCGGAGACTGAGGCTAGGATAGAGCGGCATCGCAAAGAGAATGCGTCATTGATCGAACTCAACGTGCGACGAGAGGAGCAGTACATTCAAGCCTTGAAGGAGCAGGAAGAACAGGACCGGCTAGACAGAGAACACCGAGCACTCGAAGCCCGAAGAGAGGAAGAACTAGAACGCGAAGAAAAGGAAAAGGGCCGGCGAGAAATCATCGATCGGCTAGAGACGAGTACCAAAGATGCTGCCAAGGTCATTGCAAAGTCCCGCGCGGAGGCAAACAAACGGTTGTACGCTCGCACTGCTGCCACCACTTTGGCCAAGAGCAGTGCACAACTCTTACGCTCACGGGCGGCGCAGAGCACTACCGTACCCGACGTGCCACACGTCCCCATGCAGGACGACTGGTATGCATACGAGGATATGTACTCACTGCGGGACAACTACGATGACCTATACAGTGAAGCAGTACGAGAGGATCGAGAAGGCGTCATGAGGGCAGGCGGGTACCGTGTAGAAGAAGCCTGGGACAGGGCTGTGAGGTCGGCAGTCGCAGCATTGTTCTTATCCCCGCTTTCGGGGGCTTCTGAACCAGATATCACGCACGGACCGCCTCAGAGCATGGTGACCTCTACATAATATGAGATGTATTTAAATTGATCATCCTACACATGTTCGCCCTCTTCGTGGGTATGATTAATGGTATTATTCCGCGCACGACCGAATAGTTTCGATATATTGTACCTAAATTATCGCTCGCACTCACTGAAAACGACTTTACGTTCACTTTGCTCCTGGTCAGAGAGTAGAGGATCCATGGTAAAGTAAAGAACTTGGTAATCTTTCTTTTTCCTAAATTAATCAATAGGGTGAATAGAATGACATGTAGCCGGAAATTGACTGACTTGGCTGATGTCTTGAGCCTGAATGCACTGATAACTGTCTCGGGATTCAGAGTGAAGTCAAGAGCTACTGCATCATCTTCGTTCGAGTCGGATATGCTGACTGCTTCGTCGTCGGAATCCTGGTTCATACGTGATCGCTTCTTGGGAGGAGAACCTGATTGTTCGTGGCGTTTGCTTTTATCCACTGGCAAGGCGAAGGGTATAGTTTTGCTTGTGCCAGCCAACTGGTCGAGAGCTGCTTTCCGTACGTGTTTGTCAACTTTTCTGTATAGGTATATCAATTTTCAACGTTCCAAGAATGTTCAACCTTGTCGAAACATTACTTTGAAGGATCGAACACAAGAAGGTTGTATTTGCCGTTTTTCCCGAGCTCATACCCGACGATTGTCATCGAGTGACCCTCATACTGCAATATGATAGGCATTTTTTCGGTAACTACGATAGGCGATGCGCCAAGTGTCGTGTTGACATCCCCCAGGGGCTTCGGGGTAAAGTATTTCACAACCCAGTCTACTAGCAGGTTAAACCCTAAAGTGAAAATGAGCGATGTGCTTTCATAAGAGGAAACGGTAAACCTTTTTGGGATCCCCTGAGGTCGAAATCCACGAGCACGCAACTAAACCGTTTTTTTTGTCATCATGTGCCAGCAACATGTCATCATGAGTCTTACGGAATTTTGCGAGAGGTGAAGGCGACATAGAGTTCTGGTTGTCTAGATTAGAAAATACAACTCTGTTCATATTCATTACACCTTACCTGCAGCTCCAATTTGTTTCTTGGCATCTACCAATTTATGTCCGAGTTCACGAGCACCGATCTCATCGTATCCTGCCAAAACGTGTTAGTACCCCATAGAAATAGTTTAAAACAATGTGATGCACCGCATCCCCAAGCGGTTTCTATCCAGCGTTGTAAATTTTGTACACCAGGAGACAATGGAGCGTCAAGGCTAGTAAAGTAGAGTTCCTGGAATGGCTGGACCATGAGAGCGGCGCATGCCATCAGAAAGTTACGATATCTGGTAACACAGTCGGCGGTCCAGGTTTGAGTTTCCAAGGTCAGCTGAGCTCACGTACCCACATCCCCAGTTCGTGTCGAAAGTCTCGCGATAAACATGAGGTGTCCTCTCGTAGCACAGTACGGCGCGTGTAATGACACCTTTCCTGTGAGATAACTTCAGTGCCTCTTTCAAAACTGAAAGTACACCTGACAAAGCACAACGTCATTGTCCTCAGGGGCTAATTCTAAACTGGCCGCAAGACGGCTTACCAGGGGAGTAATTGTCCGGCGGTGGCGTTTCAAGTGCAGGATGCCAGAACATACCCTCTTCCTTCTTTGTGGTCTTCCCAAGCTTCGTTGGCGTTGCCTTTGGCTTGACGATGTTCATGGAAAGAAGTTTCGGTACTTTACCTCTGGGCCGCAACTCTGTAGACACATCAACCTTTGAAGCACAGACAAAGGGTATCACCACAAGCTCACTTGATAGGTTGTTGTTGCTGGAGTTGTGCTCGTCGTAGTGATTGGTTCGTTCAGTGGCACTCAGACCACCCAAGTTGACGGAGCAGAGTTGGCAAATATCGTCGTTTCCGGAGACGCTTCTTGGATGTCAACGAGAGCTACTCGGTTGAGAACAAAGGGCAGGTTACCTTGGGTCTGCGGTACTCTTGACCTCGAGTATTTCTATTTCGTCGTCCGACATGGAGAATTGGTATGCGATGGTGGCGGTGTCGATGTTAATGTAGCACGACTTACATAAGCAATTTGGGGGGATACGCCAGCCAGTTTGTAAGTACGCGCGTCCATATCTTCATCATGTCTAGGTCCTACGATCGCGGTAAGTAACTACTTTGATACCCCAAGAAACCAACTGATCTTGTACCGTAGCACTCACCGTTTTTTCTCCCGACGGCCACTTGTTCCAGGTAGCGTCCAGACGCGTCACCCTCGATCCTCTATCTCATCGAACATACGTAGGTCGAGTACGCACTCGAAGCAGTTCGAAAGGGCACATGCGCGGTAATATTTTCTCGTTCACTCACGGCCAATGCCGTCTTACTCTTGGTGTCAGGTCGGTGTACGAGGCAAGGATGTGGCAGTATTGGGCGTCGAGAAGAAATCTGTGTTGCAACTCCAGGACCCTCGTACCGTCCGAAAGGTCGTGATGCTTGACGACCACGTCTGCCTGGCATTTGCTGGTATTACATTCTGCCTCCGATCGGTTGCTTCGGACTCACGCCTTCCAAAGGTTTGACTGCAGATGGACGTGTCCTCATCGACAAGGCGCGGATCGAATGTCAAAGCCACCGGTTAACGGTGGAAGACCCGGTGACGGTGGAGTATATTACAAGACACATCGCAGGTATCCAACAGGTATGCGTGCTCTCTCCGATCCCACCAGACCTTAGTATTTAGTACCTGGTTAGAAATACACGCAATCGGGTGGTCGCCGTCCCTTTGGTATCTCGACGCTGATCGTCGGCTTCGACCCCCACGACACCAGACCAAGACTGTATCAGACAGAGCCCAGTGGCATTTACAGTGCATGGAAGGTAGGTGACCCTCTTCAAGTCCTCCCATAATTCTACTGAAGACCTCTTTCAGGCAAATGCCATTGGTCGTTCGTCCAAGACAGTCCGCGAATTCTTGGAAAAGAGTTACAAAGAGGACATGACACGTGAACAGAGCATCAAGCTGACGATCAAGAGTCTCCTCGAGGTTGTACAGACGGGAGCCAAGAATATCGAAATCAGCGTGATGGAAGGCTATGGAAAAGTCACTGTGAGCTTATTCTCAAAGCCCTCGTAGAAGTGTACAGGCTGACACAGATGTCCAGAATTTGGAACTCTCGGAGATCGAAGCGATTGTAAGTGACATAGAGCGAGAGAAGGAGGCCGGTACGTTCTTTGACATTGTCTTTCAATAATGTGCTGATGGTATTGAAGAGGCCGAGCGCAAGCGTACTCGATTGGCAGCGACCGCAGCTGGGCAGGCCGCAATGGCAACTCGGGCGGACCCTGGCCAATCTTCAGGACAGTAAATATCAGATCCATTGTATCAGTCGTCACAAAATACGAACTACCCTGGCATCATGACTGTAAATCCATAATACCGAATTGTGTTGGATAGATAGTTGTTTGTCGGTCCGGTAAACAAACTCGGACATTAATATTGGAGGCAGTACATCCTTACACGTACTACATACGCGGTCTTCCGAATCGCGTGTCCAATTTACAACCACGTTAACGACTCCAGTTATGCAGTCCCCATATTCCGGATCGACGTCGTCAATAACTCAAAAGCATGTCCTTCTCTCAGAGATACTGGCCGTGACGTCGGTCATGCGAAAGAATTCGCGCTGGGCCTCTATAGCTCATACGCTCAATGCTAGGGATTCCGCGCTGGCAAGGGATCTCGGTCTTCGAAGAACCACTTCCGGAGGCAACAAGCAACGTCCTGGAAGAGTCTCTGCAGAGGGAGATCTCATGGGTGGTTTCCAGGAACTCACGCGTACTGTTCGTAGCGCTGAAGGTCGGTCAGACTTGTGTTTGGGATTCGTGCCTCATATTGGCTCCAGATATACAGAGCATACCTCTGCCTGTGCTCCTAGGTCCCTTCTTCGCCATCATCCGCTCCCCAATCTCGACGGGCCCAATTACATCTGCGGCACTCTCTGCCCTTCATAACTTCTTCGTATGCGGATTGATTTCAGCCAAATCCGTAGAAGTCGAGATTGCATTGGTCGAACTTAGCAGCGCAGTGTCACACTGTAAATTCGAAGCGAGTGACTCGTCAGGCGACGAGGTGGTGCTGCTCAAAATCATGACAGTCATCCACGACTGCATGGTTGGCAGTAGCGTAGGGACATTCCTCGGCGACGTGGAGATATGCGAGATGCTGGAAACGGTGTTGACGACGTGTTGTCAGATGAGGTTGAGTGGTTTGTAACATCATCTTCTCCGATTCCGCGTTCGTCTGATGAACACATCCAAGAGGTTTTACGGCGGTCGGCTGAATCAACGATGCTTTCGATCGCTCGAAAGATATTTGGTCGTCTTCACGAATTTGAACCGGCAGAGGAAGAAGCGAAACTTCGGGTTCACGAGGAAGACCCTCAGCATGGCGAACTTAGCTTGTCGGTCCCGACTCCAGTGACTCCACCTGGTCAAGCCATCGACAACCCCATTTCTCCACGTGCACACGGGGAAGAGACAAAGCATACAGATACTCTGACAGTTGATAATCCACCCAAAAATGCGGAAGGGGGCATCCCATCCGTTGTCGCACCGAGACCATGTAAGTTTCAGTGCGTGTCCCTTGGTCCATCGTTGATATTTCATTCTTTGCAGTCGGACTTCCTGCACTCTTAGAGCTCCTTCGGGTGCTTGTCAATATTCTCGATCCAAATGACCAGGTTCACACAGATTCGACACGACTGAGCGCGCTCGCCATCTTGAACTGTACCATCGAGGCGTGCGGCACCAGGATCGGAGATTATCCTTCCCTTATGGTCCTGATTTTAGATCATGGATGTAAATATCTCTTCCAGCTGGCGCGTTCGGACAATTCTGCCGTACTCCAGGGTGCCCTCCGCGCGATCTCTTCGTTGTTCGAGACTATGCGGCCATATCTCAAGTTGCAGCAGGAGCTTTACCTGGCCTTCACCATCGATCGCCTGGCAACCCCTCCTCTTATGAGGACAAAGAGAAATCAAACGAGTTCACCACATCCTGGCACTTCCGCTACTTCCACCCCGACCCTCGGTCCAGTTGACACGGAGCTTGAACTAGAAAAAGGCAGCCCTGTACCTTCCCGCCCTCCTGTACAACCAGCACGTGGCGACACCCGCGACTTGATGCTAGAGACATTGTGTCAGATCTCTCGGCATCCCAGTTTCATGGTTGACCTCTACACCAACTATGATTGTGACATCAATTGCGAGAACCTTTTCGAGCGGCTCATAGAGTTCTTGACAAAGGTTAGTCTAGTATGTGTCACTGTCTATTCGTCATCTCATCTCGGTTATAGGGAGTGTACCCTTGGCAATACTCGTATGCATCAGAGGCGCAGCAGTTGCATTCGCAGTACCTGTGCTTGGATATGTTGCTAGCGTTTGTGAATGACATGGCAGAGCGCGCGCAAGGGGTGAGTGTCTCTTTGTGTCTCAATATATGTGCTCATTTGAGATGCAGAAAAGTGAAGCTTGGAGCTCGGTATGTCTTACATATGTCTTTTGGGATCCATTCTGAAGTCGTTCCCCAGGAATTTGAGTTGCCAGAGCAACTCCTGCAGAACAAGTCTAGGAAGAAACTTGCATTGACAGGGGCAGCCCGATTCAACTCAAAACCCAAGCTCGGGCTCGCCTTCTTGGAGGAAAACAAACTCATATACTCGGATCTCTCGCCAGAGGTATCCAGAGAGAAGAGTTTAGCAAAATTCCTGAAAGGCTCTGTCCGGTTGGATAAACGTCTGCTTGGGGACTACCTGTCCAAACCTGACAACGTGAAGCTACTGAGAGAGTTCATGAATCTGTTTGATTTCAAGGATGTGAATTGTTTTTCTTCCCCACACGTTCGTAACTGAGGCATATGTTGTCAGAAACCCATGGAGGATGCCATGCGGGAGATGCTAGAAAGCCTCAGGCTTCCTGGAGAATCTCAGCAAATTGATCGCATCGCTGAAACGTTTGCATCAGTGTATTTTGCCTCGAAGCCAGGCGAGTGTAGCCATATTCCGTTCCTTGATACTTATCTAACCGATCATCATCACATAGCTGAAATCAAGACTCAAGATGCTGTCTACGTACTGGCATTCTCAATCATTATGCTCAACACTGATCTTCATAACCCTCATATTCGGGTAAATGCAACCTTCTTGTTGCCCTTGCTCCATAGCTTACCGTGTCTAGAAACGAATGTCAATAGAGGATTATCAACGGAATCTGAGGGGACAGAATGGAGGAGAAAACTTTTCAGCTGAGTTCCTAGTATGTTCTCTCCCGAGCCATATTACTCGGGCTAACTTTTTCTAGCAACAAATATATGACTCGATACGCAAGTGTGAAATTATCATGCCAGAAGAGCATACTGGCCAACTAGGCTTTGAATATGCATGGAAAGAATTACTCGCCCGCTCGCGACAGTCGGGTTCGCATGCCGTCTTGTTAGATTATTCACAACTAAAGAAGATTTGTAGGATGCTTCATGATGTGCAACTCGACTCTCTTTGATTTCGACATGTTCAGAGCCGTCTGGAAGCCAGTTATATCTGCCATCGCTCATGCCTTTATCACATTCGATGACGAATATGTCATCCAGCGAGCAATTTCAGGATTCCGACAATGCGCTACACTTGCAGGGCACTTCAATCTGCCAGATGTGTTTGATTTCGTGGTAGTCTCGCTTTCGCAGGCTACCAGCCTTTTGTCTGAGAACCTCCCTGCTCGTGTCCCCAACTACCCGGTCATAGCAGTCGAGGAACAGTCTGTGACCGTTTCCTCGTTGTCGGTTAAATTCGGAACAAACTTCAAAGGACAACTGGCTGCGGTGGTCCTATTCAATATCGTTAATGGCAACGGCAACGCTCTTCGTGAAGGTTGGACACAGGTAATGTCGTCTTCTATTACTGTTATCACTACAACCGCTAATTCGATTGTAGATTTTCGAGATGTTTGGGAACCTGTTTATGCACTCCTTGCTGCCGACGAGGATGTTGCAAATGGAGGATTTCCTCGGTGGAGTCACAATGATACCGTTGCGCGGTGCTTACCCATCAAGGCAAGCTCCAAGGAGTGAGGGTGGTTTGCTTTCGACCCTGTCATCATACCTCATGTCACCTTATGGCTCGAGTTCGGACAACCTCGTTCCTGAGGCCACTGATCAAGAAGTCGAGAGCACGCTATGTACGATCGACTGCATCGCATCCTGTCGTCTAGACGAACTCTATGCTCAAATCATGTGAGTTCGGACTGGAGAGCACGATACGACTTTTCTGACTGCTGTTTAGGCAGCTAGATTCGGAGGCCCTCGTCGCTGCCGTGAAAGCCCTGGAGGCGCTCGCACACGAGAGAACCATTGCCAGACTCAAACAAGAATCTGACGATGTCGCGAGCTCGTACAGCGGAACGTCACAAAGCGATGGGACCTACGTTCTGCCCTACGATCCCGCAGCTGTCTTCCTTTTGGAAACGATGGTGAGTATTGCGTGTCATACGACCCGGTGTATCGAGGATCTTTGGTGAGTTCTTGGCTAGCTTGTATGTATATTCATGACTGAATCATGTGCACCGCAGGCCAGTGATCTTCGAGCATCTATCGGCG
>JBBPOJ010001340.1:0-14423 GCA_038091395.1 Leccinum rimulosum | reverse complement strand
ACTCCCTCACCACTCTAGTGGGACTCCCTCATCATGAGAATGGGACTCCCTCACACCATGGTTTGGACTTCTCATGATATCAGTGTGACTCAATAGAAGTCCTTTATGATACACCTTGGTACTGATACTTGTACAACATCGGGTAGCTCTCACTCTATCCTTGGTCTCTTTCTACCAATAGATGTATCCATCTTCATCCTAGTTGCTTCAACTTCATGTTCTACATTCTCTCCAGCATGCAACATTGAAAAGTCCTCCATCAGATCAATGATTTCAGCATCTTCACCATGCAGATCTGATTCTACTGAGCTTGTGTCTTCATCACCTTCCAAAGAATGAAATGATCGAGATCGAATGGCTGTAATGTCTAGAATTGAAGGTCCCCAGGATAATCCACTGCATACTGAAGGAATGTCTTGCACACATTTTAGCCAATTAGAACACAATTCAAGAAGGTACTTTTGGCGCAATTGCAACTGATATTTCATTGCAATATCCTCTGGTAAAAGGAAAATCCATCATCAATATTTCTTCAACTGTCATTAAAGGAAACTGACCTGTATTTTCCACAGTTTCTGACACTGCATTCCATTCCTGTCTCATCCAATGTTGCATTGCATCTCTTTCCCTTCTCAGTCTTGATTCCTCTTCAAGAGAACGCTCCAGCTCAAGCCAGACTTGTATGCCTTGACGTATTTTCATATTTCCAAGCCAATCAGGAACCACTTGTCCATTTTCCCCATCTTCTAAACCAACATCTTGCCATATTTCATCATCAACATCTAAACTCCAAATCTTTTCCTTTGGAATCTTTACTGGTGGAATAGAATTCCTGGGTGCAGTACCACGTGTGATCTGATGTGTAATTTTGTCACATAGAGAGTTGTACTTGACTACCAGTGAAAGCACACCAGGCTCACGACGACTAATAGCTGATTGTGCATGGTTGTGCAGTTTTTTGTCTATTAAATTTCATAAGAATGCATAAATAGAATAATACTATTAACATACCAGTGATAGTCTGACGATAATCATGTGTCAATGATTCAAATTCAAACTTTCTTTGACGGAGGCGTTCTCGAATGCGATGTTTCAGTGCCCTAGCATTCATACGATCTCGCAAGTAGGCACTTTTCTTCAGTCGTTTCAGCTCCCTAGACTCCTCTACACCCAGTGCAAGCAAACTACCATCCAATGCAGCTTTCATGGTAGATAAATGATCCTTAGTGCTTTGAAGATCAGCACCAATAACCAGAATGTCACTTTCAGGAAGTATGAGTTGTTTCTCCAGAAGGATGATTTGCTTTTGAATGTCTGAGACATTGTCCATCAAGAGGAGTGCTCTCTCAACAGCCTGAATGCCCCTATTCTTGGATTGCTCTTCAAAAATACCCATCATAGATTAGCATCCTGTTTGTAAACAAATGATCAAAGGCATACTTGGTAAAGGTTTTCTGTGTGCAACCAGTTGTGCAGACCATGCATCCTTCAATCCTTGTACATTATGTTCCCCAAGCATAGCTTCAGCATCTTTCTTTTTCTTTTGACACCTTATCCATTTACGCTTCAGCCACTCTCCTAACTTGAACAAGGATTTTCCATGCAAAAATTGAGCTTGAGAATCAAGAACAGATAGTCGTTGATGATACTGAATACTTGATCAGCAATCACAAATGTTTAAGATAAACCATTGAAACATACTCCAGAAACACGAAGAGAGGGTATTAGTCTTTTTAACTCACTCCACAACCGCTCACAACCTTCACCATCTGAGAAACCAAAACCTTCACATTTTCTTGGATGATAGATGAGTTGGCAGGCCCAGTTGTGTGCAAATGCATGGAAAACTGAGATCCCAAAATGGATCCTGGAAAGATCATCCCCCAAAAAGTCCCATTTAACACAACTGTAATGAAATTGACAACCAATGTCATATAGGCAGCCAATTGTCATGGTATTGGGCAAATGTGCCAGTAATTCCAACAGCAAAGCTAGAGCATAATGTTGCCTTTCACCAGGAGAAGTGATGTTGACCATCCACAAGACAATATCATGACGGCATAAGAGGGCCATCAAACCAGTATCTGAAAAAAACTGAGTGCTTGCTTTGATGCGTTGCTCATCAGCAGCTTTGAAAGAGTCATGGCACTCTTGTAAAGTTCCAGATGAAACCTTCATTCCAGGTAAAACTTCATCAGGAGGAGCATGTTGATGGATCCCTCGCTGCCTTTGGACTAGATCTTCAGCATGTTTGACTTTCTCCTCTGAAAGAAAGACAGAGCTAGGGTGAAAAAACTCTGGGTCCCTTGCAGAATGCCTCCTCTTCTGAGTGAAGCATGCATCTAAGCATACAATGAAATCCACTCTAAACATATCACACACCCAATAATTAGAATGGCACAAATTGATCCTTGAGACACTCACACAGCAGATTCATCATGAGAAACCTCACCACCAAAACAAAGTGGACAACGTGACCACAAATATTGTGATGGGGCATCAGCAGCCAGATCTTCACCTCTTGTGAGGGCAACTGCCTCTTCCACATGGGTGGTTGCCAACTGATGAAGGTATGAGTACCAGTGCAGGGCATTTCCATAACGTCGTCGCAATTCCTTCTAATAAAACCAAATCAGTACCCATATGTGGAAATAAAATGAGTTATTTACAATGGGGAAAGGGGCAAAAACCCTGGTGCTAAGAAAATCTTCCACTGCTGAGCACCAGCCAGTGACGTTTGGAGGAAGACGAAGGAAGCATTGGCGATTGAACTCAAGTAAGGAAATGGAGATGGCAAGAGAAGGAAAGACAGGAGAACAAGGGAAAAGCCCCAGAGCCAACAATTGAGCAGGGGCAGAGTTACATTCACAAATGTTGAGCGTCAGGCTATCAGTCTCTGTCAAAAGAAATCATGAAAAAATGAGATAAAAGAGAATCAAAGAAACACACTATCAAAATAAACCACAGACACAACTTGCTGACGATGACTAGTACAAGAGGTGCAAGCCTCGATATCAGGAGACTTCTCAGATGCCAGGTGCTTGAGATAAGGCTGAATCAAAGAAGGGATGATCTCAAGCCAGCGAGCACATTGCTTGGCCTTTTTCGATCTAGAAGTTTGAGGAACAGAAGGGTCCGGGACACTAAAGTCTTCATAGTGAACAAAGGAAGAATCTTGTGAAAATGGCAAGGGTGAGGATGGCCTTGGACTTCGCACAGAAGTCCCAACAGTAGAATCAACTTGACCATAGGCTTTTCCAGCTACATGGACAACAGGTCGAACAAATGAATTACACTTCTTCAATCGTCCATACTTCCGAAGCATGTCATCTGTAATCTGGAAGGTACCAGCTTCAGAAGCTATGGCAACCTCAGCGCGACTGGGCTTCACAGGGGATGAGGACTTTGATCGGCGGGTAAGTTTTGTCCTAGAGAAAGACATGTCGATCGGATAATGTGGGGGATTAGACGATGGACACGGTCAACTCACTCCCGCTCTACTTATCTGACTTGCCTCAGGGACTGATCACCAAATCGAGATGACACAGCCCGCCAAATGGATCACACGAGGATCAGGAACAGGAACGCAGAGAAGCGATACATCAAACGTTAACTAAAAAAGGAAACAACGTCCGAACATAAATCTAAGCTACGCAAGGGATTCGTGGCAAAGAAGGTCGACGGTCAAAAAATTCATACAACGTCTGTAAGTAAAATACGAGGGCTTGATGTTCATAACCCTCGTACCACAAGTCCTTTTCTTGCGGGACATCATGAGTCAGAACAACAGGAGCCGAAGGCCAGGACGACATCAACGATACCAAATGAACAAGCCTTGCACGTCGAACAGCGAGATCGCTTGAAGCTAAGCCGATAGCATCATCCGGGAGTGTACCATCCACCACGGCATCCAGAGATGAGCTGTCAAAGACCATCAATATCTTCAAGTCCCTGGCTGCAGCAACTACCGGATCGGCACGACCAGACTCCATCAACGTGCGATCGACGAGGAGGAGTTCATATCGGAAAGACAATTCCGACAACTCCCACAAGATGACTTGGATTTCGTTGTCTGGGATGTCGCGGAAATCCTCGGTGCGCCAGGATAACGAATGAAAGTGGAGCGCTTCAGGAACCTGACGTTGAAGGACTTGGAATTTGTTCTTCGAGTCTCCCAGGAAATCCAGCGCCGCTTGTCGAAGAGCCCTCGCCTTCTCCGAGTTCTTCGAGAGGACAGCGTGTTGATCGAAGGGAGGGGGAAGCAACCAACCGATTTGGCGATAGCTGGCATACGCCGGATCGCTGTGATTGGACGCCTCGATGAACTGCGGAAGTCCATTCAAAATTTCGCGCCAGTGTTTCAAAGACGGGTACGAGACGAGACCGGAGTCGATAGCGGGAACCCAGAGTGGCCGAATGATCAGCCAATTCGCCAAATAGCGTGACAGGCGATCCCTATTTTCCACACGCACGACTTGCAGCGGATCGGGGAACGGAAAGCCAGAGACAACACGCCCACTGGCCTTGGCACCGGCGTTCACTTCACGGTCAACGTCTCCGAGGGCTGTCGACCAATGAGGAGGAAGGGAAGGGAGATACGGCGATATGGGATCGGCCCATGAATCCTGGCGTGAGGTGGTGAGAGTGAGCGAAGACGTTGACGCAGAGGAACCGGCATAAGCTGTGAGAGCGACCGAAGATCTTGACGCAGAGGAACGGGCATAAGCTGGACTAAGGTAAATGTCACCGCTTGAAAACAAGATTGGAATTACGCACGTTTCGCAATCCGCTGACGCGACCTCCCTTCTCGTGAAGACATCGATTGTGACATCGCTTTGCCCACTTGATCCGCGACGAGGGAAGATATTTTGTCCGCGATTTCGGGGAGCAAGAGGCGGACATCCGGTGGAACACGAGAAGAAAAAACGATGGGGGAAGGAGGTCGCTGAGACGAAGGACCAGACGCATTCGATGGATCAGGCGTTTCGACAACAGTTTGCGCGGCGGCAGCTTCGGCTTTGGAGCGCTGCTGCCACGCATCCCAGGTTTCATTCGGTAGGATCCCCGGACTGTCGGTAAGGGCGATCCATCCAACGGGTCGACAAAGATACGCACGTGCCTCTCCTCCAAATCCAGTATGGACGGGCAATGCGGGGTCATCCGGATACAACTGTGTCTCGATGTCTGGGTTCCATTTCATCAGCGTCCGCTTGCCAATCTTCATGCCGAGCGGCAAGTCGTTGATCTTGCGGATATGCCACACTGGAATCCCTGCTTCCCACAGCTTCATTACCACAGACTCCTGGTCGGTGAAAGCGCCCATCCAGCCGTCGTTGACGTCCCAGCCAGCCATGTTATCCTGGAGATGCTTTCCTCTCACCCCCCGGATTTCGAGTTCATAAACGAGGAACGCATAGAGGTCCAACCAACAGCGCTGGAAATCGGCGACCAAGACGCGTATGTCGCGCAACTTCCGAGGCATACGAAGCTTCAAGAGGTTTCGTCGCATACCCAGGACGAGGGTGTGCACGATGCCACTCGGCTTGCCACGATCGTTGCAGAACTTCTCTCCTCTAGTGGCCATATCCAACGCGACAGTTTCTAGGCATCTGTAGTACCAGTTACGCAGGCGTCGCAGCCCGTTGGATTCATCTGTCTCGCTGAGTTGAGGCGTTCGCCAAATGTAGTGATTCATGGGAAAGTCGTCGTCATGCAAGGAGCCTAGACATCCAATGAGTGCCAAGTGCAAAAGAGTCGCGAGTCAAGCTACTATACCTTTGCGTGGAATGACTGGTGCCCAAATGAATGTGGACGAGAGCTCTTGTGGTGTCTGGAAGGGGTCCAGATACCCCCAACGACCATCCTGACGAGTAACCAGTTTGGCGGATCCAAATATGTAGGAGGGGATGGAGTTCATGTTCGGGGAGGAGATAGCATATTCCCCGGAAAACGTTATAACCTTAGCGTCGAAAGCCGTCCAGGATTCTGTAGAAGATTCAGTTGCGAGCCAAGCAAACACGTCGCGGAGACCAGCATTACCTGTCGGTTTCTTGGGAAAGCGGTCACGAACTTGGGCGAGCGTCGGTTCCGCAGGCAGGTCGAAGTCCACAAGGGCAGAGAATGGTGGTGGCATTGGGAAACGCCCGACTGGGAAAGAAAACCGTTAGAACAAGTGACGCATGGAAACCACGCGCCGTAAATGCAGGAAGAAGGCCACGCAGCCCAGTTGCCCTGCTAAATGGAGCGAAACGCTTCGCTCCACACACAGTTCTCTCGACACGCGTCGACGAAAGTCCAGGCTACAGCGACACGCGTCGCAATATGAACAGACAAAGGAAAATCGACGAACGTGAAGATAGATTTGCTACATCGAGAGCGACATCGATCAGTAAAGCCGGGGGTGCGGTGTGAAAAGCTGACGAACCTGAACAAAGGATAGCCTACACTGACTCGTGAGGCTCAAAGCGGAGGATTGAAAGTAAAACTAATGGGGATGGGAAAAGAGGTCTTAGTAAGCGCACGATTGAATGACGAATGAGGAATATGGGGACGAACCAAAGGCAGGAAGCAGCGGACGGATGCAGCAGGCTTGTAAACTGATGAAAAGAAAGGAATTAGTACAAAGACCCAATCTAAAACGACGCACCACAACGACAACGTGCAGTTGGAACAGCAGCAGGACCACGCGGTCCTCTGATCCACCTACTCTAACAAGAAAGCGCTTTCCTGTCCGAGTACACTCGATCGACACGCGTCGATGTGAGCGATTGCAGTCTCCCAACGCGCGTTGGGAGGGTGGAACTGAAAGGTCGAGAAGGGAGGCACGAAGAGCAGAAGGGAGGAACGAGGAGAAGCTGGGGAGGAACGATTCGATGAGGTGATACGGTGAAAAAACGCAGAGATTGTTCGAACTCCGAATAGGATGGCTCTTGTGTTTCCAGACTCCGCCACCATATTGGGTAATTCGCCCGCCCTAACATTGGGATCAGTAAGTCGATACCTAGTAAGTATGTAAGTATGTACTTACTCCCCAATTGCCAGCGTGCAATCATGGTCTAAATGCTGGAATATTCTACTAGCATACTGTATACTGTATAGTGTGATTGCATAAATAGATCCAGTGAGTCAGTAACCTCGATCTGAGGGAAGCCGCATCATTGCCATGAACTTACTGTATGATATCAATGATGCGGCACGGTTGTTATCGATAGTAATGACGCGGCAGCGCCGTTCATGGTGATCGATAGTATGTAACGACTCGGTCAAAATATCGCCGTCGACTCGCCTCGAATCGCTCGTGACGTACTTACCTAGTAGACTCTGATTGTATAAATAACAGTATCACTAAGTAAACTCGATCCGAGTCTCCGATTTACTTACTGATAATAAATGATGCACGGTCGATGGTTTATCGTTCCGAGTCGCACATTGTAGATTCGCTCAGTCGCCTCGGCCCTCGAATCGCTCGCGACATGTACCTAGTAAGCAAACTCGGTCTCGAACCATTCTAATCATTCAATCGAGGTGCCGTGCGGTTCATATCATCCTGATCCAATCATTGCGCCCCAATCCCGTCGTCACCATTGTAGATTCGCTCAGTCGCCTCGTCCCTCGAATCGCTCGCGACATGTACCTAGTAAGCAAACTCGGTCTCGAACCATTCTAATCATTCAATCGAATCCCGAACTGTTTCGGTGCCGTGCGGTTCATATCATCCTCATCCAATCATTGCGCCCCAATCCCGTCGTCACTCGCAGTCGCCTTCACTGTCGACGTGTATATCAATCAATCCGGGCCCGAATCCCAAACTGTGCACGGTGCCGTGCGGTTGCTACGTGCTAGGGATTATACATTACATACGAAGTACAGTACAGTATGCTCACAACCTCGCGCTCGTCCTAGCCGAAAATTCTCCGTTGGAACACTGCCTCCCCACCGGGATGTGTGGCAGGTCGCGTAACAATGTGGCATCGGAGTTCTAACGTGCAGGTACAATCGGTACTTATGAATGTGGAAGCGAGAACACGTTGGCAATTATGCCTCTTTAGGCGATATATCTTGATTAAATCTCGCATACCATTCGGATCCAAAGCGGAGTTCTAACACGAACGGTCAATGCCGTCGACATCGTGCATCGTTCTCTTACTTTCCTTTTCTCCGTCTGCCATACACTGTCGGCTCCTCGTCTTCGAGCCTCCCCCGCGTTGGACACCGCCCACATCTCCCTATCCCTAACGCGTGTTAGGAGACTGCCAGACCTTCAGCTCGACGCGTGTCGACTGAAGTCAGACGACAACGAAGCGTTTCGTTGATCAGCGTTCGAGGCAGCGTTGTCTCGTCGAACCGCACGGGAGTCACTGGATCATCGCCTCGACGTTACTTCCATTCGCACCGCCTTTGTTCCACAATTCACTCCTCCGGTCTGTCTTCAACGACAACGCAAGTTCCTCGCTTCCAACCCTTCAGCGACACGACCAGCTGACTCCTCGTTTTCAGTATCTTCAGCACCCGGAGTGCCAGAGTCCCGTTCGCGAGGTCTGTCTTCAACAAGAACGTAAGTTTCTCGTCCAACACTGTGTGACTGATAGTGACGCGGTTGTTGCACGCATTCAGTACTTTCCTGATCACTTCAACGCCATTCCCGTCGCGAGGTCTGTCTTACACAAGAACGTAGGTTTCTTTTTCAATACGGGTAGACCAGCTCACTGAGTTCATGACCTGCTGCAGTCCTTTCCTGATCACTTCGACGCCTTTCACCGCGCGAGGTCTGCCTTACACAAGAACGTAAGTTTCCATTCTTCTATGCGTCCACCCAAACGTGAACCAGAGTTTAGTACTTTCCTGAGCGCCTCGACGACCTTCAGTCGCGAGGTCTGTCTTACACAAGAACGTAAGTCTCTCTCATGTGTTGCCTTTGTTGCGTCGACACCCGAGCTCATGCACGCTTTCAGTACTTTCCTGATCGCCTCGACGACCGTCCGTCGCGAGGTCTGTCTTACACAAGAACGTAAGTCTCTCGTTTATTGGGTGGACGCGAGAAGTTGATGTACTGTTGCAGTACTTTCCTAATCGCCTCGACGACCTTGCGTCGTGGGGTTTGTCTCAAACAAGAACGTAAGTCCGTCGTGTTACTTGCGGCCACAAAAAGAAGTTGACGCAATCCCTCAGTACTTTCCTGATCTTTCTGTCTCTTGCGACGGCCCACGCGTGTGAGGCAATCAAAGACTTTCTGCCCGACCCGTTCAGCAGGAAGAATTACTGTCACACGTGTGATCGGTAAAGCACAACGAAACGTTCCGTTGTCTTGTCATCGGTCGCTGAGATTATGCCACTACTCACACGGAAGGCTGCCCGCCAGGCTGCTGATGCGCCCGTCATTCAGGACGAACCTTCCCACACCGGTACTTGTGTCCGTTGGCATTCTTTCGAAGTAACTTACATTTCTGCTCATTAGCCTCGGAAATTACTATGAAAGTTGGTCCACCTAAGGGAGCTAAGAGGATCCATGTCATTCAGGATGAACCTTCCCGCCCCAGTACGTGTTTCTGTTGATTGGCTTGAATATGTTCGAACTAACTTACGTTTCTGCTAAGTAGCCTCGGAAACAACAACGAAGGTTGGACCGCCGCCTAAGGGAGCTAAGAGGATCCCTGTGATCCAGGATGAACCTTCCCGCACCGGTACGTGTTGCCGTTGGTGGGCTTGAATGCGTTCGAAGTGACTAACGTTTCTTCTAATTAGCCTCAGAGACTACCGTGAAGGTTGGTCCGCCTAAGGGAGCTAAGAGGAAGAAAGGAAGAGGCGCCCTCCCGGAGGAGGACGTTATGCCATCTGCGAATGAGACTCCGGATGGTACTCCCCACGGTGGTAAGTGCTTCCGACGGTTCCTTAATTATTCGAACTCACCTCCGTTTCTGCTAATTAGCCTCGGGAACTACTATGAAGGTTGGTCCAACACAGGGTGCGAAGAGGAAGAAGGCACAAGGAGCCGTTCCTCAGAAGGACATTGTGCCAGCTGGGAATGAGTCTCGCACCGGAGGTCCATCTGTCACGATGGATGAAGGTCCAGAAAGAGTGGACGGTGAGAAGTGTTGGAATTATTGCAGTTATCCAGGTTGACCATACATCTTGCTAGGCGGACTCGCAAGTCTTCCCGTTAGTCCCCAGAAGGTTAAACGGCGTAGGACCCATCAGATTGTCCCTTCGCCCACCGACACCGCACGGGGAATCGATCCTATGCTTGATGATCCTGGGCGTTTTGTTTCGCCCGACGAGGATGACGCCAACGCGATGCAGGTATTGCGTGATAGGATGGACGCCGAGGTGTGTTCACTTTGGCAATCCTCAGACCTCTAGAATGACAGCCTTTACAGGAAGACGAGGAACAGCCAGAAATCACACGCCGGGCAGAGTCATCGCTTCCCCCATCCTCTCCTCCTGGCCATACCGATGAAGCCTCGTCAGCGGAAGAACGTGACCTGGAAGCAAATGTGAGTTGATTGCTTTCACGATGTCTGCGTTGTTGAAGCTTTTTTGCCTCAGGATTCACTTGAGTCACGAGCTCGCGTTCTTGCACAACCAAAGGGCAATTCAGCCGACGAGGAATACGAAGCATCGGAGGAAGAGCATGTCAGTCACCATTTTTCACAACATGTCTTGTTCTGACACGCAATTGCAATAGGAATCTGCCGATTTGGACGCTCAGTACGATGTGAAAGGGAAGGGCAGGGCACTCGACGAGGACTACCAACTATCCGACGGCGATGAGCACAGTGAGGACTCAGGGCACGGCCCACAGAATAATGATGCCCCAGGCGACTTGCTGGACGAAATCTGTCCTGACGACATTCCTTTCACGCAACAGCCTGCAAATGAGGAGCAAGAGCCGTCTCATATCCGCGATCGAGACAACTGGGCGATGAAGCACGGCGCTATGACCCACGAGGACGCCGAGCAGTGCAAAGCCTTTGGCAAAAAGGTCATGGATGATGCTCGAGAACTGGCAAGAACGTTGCAGAAGCCGACGAAAACCGTGTTGATGGAAGCTGGCTTGCTCATCCAGAGTGCCCGCGCACAAAGTCTGCCGAATATGTACAGATCGTGGTATTCGATCGAGCGACCGAAACAAGCAGGAGGTAATGTTTATTATTATTATTATCTTCACCGTCGTTAATGAAGATGGTTCAGAAACGGCATCTGATTGGCGAGCGCGCCAAACCGCCGACTACAAGGAATGGAAAGCCAACGTATATGATGTTGGAGACGCCGAAGAACAGGAACGACTGCGCCAACAGCTTGACGTCAAACCAGACGAACCGGTCATTCTACGCAGTGCAGCGCAACGAGTCAAGTGCGCAGCTACGCAATTGTCCGAGTTGGTAAGATCACAATCGTCTATTCATAATTCCTGTGACTTAACTTTCACCCAGGCGGCGTCCTATAGCAACCTGCAAGACATGGAGGTGTTTGGTACCGTGATCTACACTGGTAGCGACCACGACGCGCGGAAGGGTTCTGCATTTTTCGGAGGGACGGACCGTGCTCGCTGGATGATAGAAGAATTGAATATCCCCGTCAAGTCTGCTCTGGGCATCCTTGAGACTTGCTTCAAGTACGTATTGTTTATTCTGTGTTCTCTATGTTTATGCCAACCGTGATATCATCCTCAGAGCAGAAAAGCTCAGCCAAAGCGGCTTACGCTCAGCTTTCTTCTCACTGCTATCGGGCAAAGGAGAATCTAGCTTGCCGATCAAAGTCAACACGAAGAATCGCGATGCTGCTCGTACGTCGTTGAGTGCTATTCTCTCGAGGCAGCTCGGTATGTGCCGCATTCGTCATCCTTGATTGTAATCTAACGACCTGCAGAGCCGTTCCTGGAAGGCACCACCGTGAAATTGAAGATGAACACGTTTCCTTGGAAACGGTGGTTGGAATATGCGAGGGACTTGAAGATGTGCTTGGTCAATTGGGATGAGGCTGCAGCAATTCCTGGTCCATCATGCGGTTCTAAGGAGCTCGCTTTGCCTGAGTTGCGACGAATGCTTGAGCCGTACGAGGCGATTGCCGATGATGCGAGCGATGAAGAGGTAGAAGGGGGAGTGGCCATAGTGGAATGGGATGCAGGTAGGCCCAAACTACGTTACCCATGCCAAATAATTGCTCATTGCAAGATGCTGCAGAGTACCGCCGCCTACAACCACACAATTATGATTGGGATAGGATTCCCTTGGTTCGTGGCACGACAGGCAAAGTCCTTGCTCGCATCAAGGATATTCCAGCTCCAGTGGATGGGCGAAAGGGGAAGAAGGCCAATCGCGGGAAGCAGATGACGCGGACCACCAGCGACGAAGAGGAAAGCGGCACTGCTCTGAACTCCATAGGTCGAAAGGGTCAAAAGCCACGGGCAGGTGCTGCTAAGAAAGACAGTTCTGTCCATCGACGTAGAGGTATAGATGTTATCGAGAGCGACGGTGACGAAACACCTGAGTTTGTGCCAGATCGGGATCAAGAGTTGCCCGGTCCTCCTCCTCCAATGGAAGTCGTCCAGGCCGAACGGAATAGGGAACCCACCCCTGCATTGCGACATGGAGAGCGTCCTGCTCGTCCTGCGACCGTGCTGGATCCTCCCGCTCATCCCGCTCACGCTCCTGCTGTCCAGGACCAGGCTCGTCCGCTTGCCCGTCCTCCTCATGGTCCCGGTCCATCAACTCGTGAAGCCTCTGTTCGTGCTCCATCGGTTTTGAATTTTCCTGTTCGACGTCAAGCTCGGACACACTCAGGACATCGATCTCGATCGCGACCACCACCTCCCATGTTGCCTCCTATGCCCCAACAAAATCCGTATGGGTACTCTATGCCGTATATGGCACCAGGGATATATCCTCCAAATTATCCCTACGCGTATGGAATGGGCGATTTCAGGGGAGGGCCTTCGCAGTACGAATATGGCCATACTGATGATGAAGATGAGTGATAATCCTCGAATAATGTCTTATAAATGCATCGTTGTATTACTTGTACATAAATTGTGAGACCAATGTCTTCATTCTTTCGTGTATGACTGACCCCCACTGACTTGATGAGGGACTCCCACTAACATCATGAGGGACTCCCACTGACTTGCTGAGGGACTCCCACTTCTTGCTGAGGGACTCCCACTGACTTGATGAGGGACTCCCACCGACATAACCAGGGACTCCCACTGCTTGCTGAGGGAATCCCACCAACATCATGAGGGACTCCCACTGACTGAATCAGGGACTCCCACTGCCTACTTGAGGGACTCCCACCTACATAACAAGGGACTCCCACTACTTGCTGAGGGACTCCCATGAACATCATGAGGGACTCACATTGACTTAATCAGGGACTCCCACTGCCTACTTGAGGGACTCCCACTAACATCATGACATGGTCATTTCATTACCCATCTCTTTGTGTGTCCGGAGTACCCTCTCTCCTCTTCCAACTTGACTGTGAAGCTCCCCCACTTCATTGCCTATGTCTTGCATCCCACCAAGTTGCATTCCTTGGTCACCTTTGCTGCTCTCATCCTTGACTCCCACTGCCTACTTGAGGGACTCCCACTAACATCATGATGTGGTCGTTTCATTACCCATCTCTTTGCATGTCCGGAGTACCCTCCCTCCTCTTCCAACTCGACTGTGAAGCTCCCCCACTGCATTGCCTATGCCTTGCATCCCACCAAGTTGCATTCCTTGGTCACCTTTGCTGCTCTCGTCCTGTTGCAGCGGCTCAAGGCCCATTTTCCAACCACTCAGGGATTGTCAGGTCACCGTCTGTTCATATCAGCATTCATGCTCGCCTCAAAAGTCATCTGTGATAATACCTTTTCGAACAAGTCATGGTCGATAGTGGTGCAGGGGATGACCATATTTATTAGATCACACATTTACCCATCCTACTCCATATAGTCAGGGACTCACACTCCTTGTAGTAGGACACTGCCACTTATTCAGAGATGCACTCATATGACCAGCATTGAACTCCTAACCTGTCACAATTTACCCAAGGGGCAAGTAATGTTGTCAGAATTCACACAAGGGAGCAAGTAATGATCATGAATGCACAATTTTGGTTGACAGCTCTTTTAAGGGAGTCCCAGTAAAGTACTGTAGTGGGACTCCAACCACAGTAGTGAGGGAGTCCCATTTGACTGCTGAGGGAGTCCCACCATAGTGGTGAGGGAGTCCCACCATAGTGGTGAGGGAGTCCCACTGTAGTGGTGAGGGAGTCCCACCATAGTGGTGAGGGAGTCCCACTGTAGTGGTGAGGGAGTCCCACTGTAGTGGTGAGGGAGTCCCACTGTAGTGGTGAGGGAGTCCCACTGTAGTGGTGAGGGAGTCCCACTGTAGTGGTGAGGGAGTCCCACAATAGTAGTGAGGGAGTCCCATCATGGGTAG
>JBBPOJ010001339.1:0-14432 GCA_038091395.1 Leccinum rimulosum | reverse complement strand
GGTGGAGCAGGACTCGGATGGGGTACCACAAACTGACAGTATGATTTATGTTTATCGTACGTCTGCTTGCTCCAATCCACTCCATCCATCATTGACTGTTGAGTCGGTAGCGTCGACCCGGCTGCCTGATGTCTTGACTTCCTCGGACTTCTCCCGCTTGACTCGGATGGTGTCCCAGAGTCGGAATGTCATTTCACTGAGCTGAAATGGTGCAGGTCTTTCATGGAGATGCCCAGGGTGAGTCAGGTTGATGACAAGATCACACATCAGGCTGGGGACCGTGACTGGCATTATGGTGTCACATTATTGCTTTTCAATAACTTTGATATGATATAGGAGTCAGTCCATTGGCATTCTTGATTTCATTTGTTATTCCTCCGGGTAGCATTGATTCATGATTCCATAAAGTTGTGGATGTGACTTTCATATTACAAGATTGATGTGATGCAGGTCCCCTAGTACTAGTACTACCTGCTATATGATCCCTATGAATGCACAATGATATTGAAATATAAATGTTTCCAGGTGGACGTCTTTCATATATGATGTCTCACCATTCTGGATATTCTGACATCAAAGGCAATGAAATATTTTGTCTGGGATGGTTGGTATGATTGACAACATGGAAAGTATAAATTTGATGCATGATCACTTGATGATATCCCATAATCCATGATCATATGTTGATATTGAATCCTCATGAACCATCAGAGTGGTGTTTATTGATAATATGACATCTAATTGATTGTCTGTATTTTACATTTGGATAATGCATGATGATTTGTTGATATGGAATGCTCATGAACCATCAGAGTGGCATTAAATGATTATTCACTGATCATCAGTTCTCTTAATCACAAATATATATCGGTATATATTACATGCCTTCAGTATGAATGTAAATAGGCAATGGATTGTAATTCTTTCTCAATATATGATGGTTTCCTGACAATAATTATGTACAAAGACAATTACAAAACAACATAGATCATGGACCTCCTGCATGCTATTATATTGTCATCACTTATAATTGTATATCACTTCCATAGCATAATTGTATTTACATGCCAGAACCATCAGGTTAAATCAGCTCTTCACCATTTCCCTGATCATAATGTTAGGTATGTATCAGAACTATTTGGTTATATCAACTTAATGGGTGTTTATCAGAACCATCTCGTATATCAACTCTCCACTATTGGTAATGTACCATTTTGATTGAGAATTTGATCAAATGATATCTGTATCTTACATGTGGATAATGCATGATCATCATATGATATTGCATGCTCATGAACCATCAGGGTGATGTTATTTGATCATTATATGATATTTAATTATCTTTCATCATCCAAATGATATAGAATTATCAATAAGTGATCACTTACCAGTCATCAGCCATCTTAATGATGAATACATATCAGTATAGATAATGTGCCTTCAGTATGGAAATCAATTTTCAATGGTTATAAATGCTTATTATTTCTATGGCATAATGATGAGTATGTATCAGAACTATCTGGTTATATCGGCTCTTCACCATTCCCCTGATGCAGGTGAACACATTGTTCTGATATTGTGACTTATCTCACCATATTCCAGGCAAACGCAATCCAATTTTGTGTCGAAAAAAGCATTTACCAATTGACATTCAAAAGTCCAGGTCCCTACTGGTGCCTCAAGTATTACTTTGCCTCCAATGGCGATTATTACGATTGGCATCGTGGATCTGGTCTAGACGAGCAGACACTCTTACAGGCGTTCTCTACATTCGCGATTCCAGGGGAGCTGCCTTCTGGGATACGTGGGATAGTGCCAGAGAACAACGGTAACTTCGACCACGCCCAGCAGAGTGACCACCCCCGAGCTGGAAGCGTCAGTGATGACAGCACGAGCGTTAACAGCGACTCGGACTTCAATAGCTCTTCCGAGTCCGATGATGCTCTTTCGGTCCTTAGCGCAGACCCACGCCACTCTCCCCAGACTTCTCCTATCGACAACCATCCTCCCGTGAGCCTTGACGCAAATCCACGCTCCTCTCCCCAGACTCCACCCATCAACATGGATTCTGGCGCCTTCGATGAGGACGATCTCCAACTTTTATATCCAGATGATTTCGATGGAACTAATCCCGAACCCCAAGAGAGCAATAGGATCATGCCAGTTCCTGATGCTGATGTAAAGATGGATGGCGTCACATCCACATCCTTGGTAGTATCTCGCGCCGCGGCTTCCGGGACTTCCTTATCAAATCGAATCATGGGACTCTTGACTCGCCTTGGTACAGATACCCCGGCCCCCCCGCAGTTAGCGGAGCAATATCGCTCAGTCGCAGGCGATCTTGGTACAGCTTCCGTTGCTCATCAAGCTGCATCCTCAGGGAGTTTGAAAAGGCCGAACGCATGGCCCAGCGAATCAGCTCCCAAGAGTAGTGTTGCCGCAGCTTCAGCTTGCGACCGGTCATAAGTCATAGCCGAGCGACAGTTTGCCGGATCACTCACGGACCAGGCCGAAATGCTTACGTACAGCTTTCGTGCCGCGGCTGTGGTCTTGGTGCCGCGGCTAACCGGTTGGCCGTCAGTCATGGGCGCCCAGCACACTTCCGTGCATCATTTTTAGTGACTACGCAGCTCGAGCTGCCCGACTTCACTGCTCAGGACCCACACAGCTTCAGCAAGCCTCGAGGACGACACCGGCGCCACCAGCGTGGGTCAACGGCGTGCCATCAGGTCATCTGATTGATCAGACATATATTATTTTTATGGTCTACTCGTGACGGGTGGCATGCCCAAGTCAGGCTGAGTTCTCGGTCTCGGTAATACTCATGTTTCTCGTAGTCGACACCTCGTCTGCAATCATTAAATTGGAGCTTTGATATATATCTGTCTGTGAGTTCTTTGAATGTGCTCTGACGAGAAACAACGCACGGCCGCGACCGGTCTTTGTGTGCGCCTACCGCCGTGTTGTACATGGTGGCTGCATTGATGATTGGCATGCGGCAAGCCGGTTACCGAGTTCTTGGCCTGTTTGCTCGAGAGCTCGAGCTCGTCTCGTAGACGCTGAACAACAGGTCAAAGAGTTGCGAGTCAGGACGAAAAAATCTCACCCGAGGTCCTGGTCCCGAGCTCGTGTGTGGGTCGTGCTCCGCTGGGTTGGCATTGTCTTGTACACGGTGGCTGCAGTTACCGAGTCCTTGGACTGTTTACTCAAGAGCTCGAGCTCGTTTCGTGGATGCTGAACAACGGCCCGGGGTCAAAGAGTTGTGAGTCAGGACGATAAAATCTCACCTGAGCTCAATATTTGTGTAGGTCGTGCTCCTCCCGCTGGGTTGGTTCAACTTGACAAGCGGCAAGCCGGTTATCGAGTTCTTACACTGTTTGCACGAGAGCTCGATCTCCTTTCGTGGGTGCTGAAAGACGGGTCAAAGAGTTGTGAGTCAGGACGGAAAGATCTCACCCGAGCTCTTTATGCGGGTAATGCTCCTCGCGCTCTCCTGTTCCCCCAAAGCCTTAACCAGGCATGCCACACGTGTCCATCCAAGTTGCCCACTAGGAGCGTCAGCGACCAGTCGACACGATCAGGAACCCCACCACTCACCGATCTCGTTGGAAGTCGTCCAGCACCCAAACGATCCTCGGACCTCGACCTCGACCTCGACAACCCGAAACCTTTGAGTACCTCCGTATTTCCTCGCTGCTGGTAATCGTCGTCGGGATGCAGGTTTGAACTGGTCACCGGGTTGGGTTGGTCAGAGTTGTGGTTATTTGCACCGAAAGACCCTGCGAAAATGTGTTTCACGGGTTTTTCCGATTCCTGCCCGGACGTCACAAATAGATTAAAATCAACACGGGATGGAATGTATGACTTTGTCGAACAGTGTATAACGTAGTAGTCGAGACTCCGAGTCCAGTACAAAGGCAAAATAAAATGTTACTCGAGTTGGTCTCCCTCCTGCAGGGCAATCAACACCATGATCCTGTCCATCAAATCATCCGAATGATCCGACTCGGACGGCTGATCACCCAAGAGTCTACCAAGCAAATCTTCATCGTCATCGTCACCTTGATCCAGAACCATGTCCAACACCGATGTAAGCAAGTCCTGTGTGAAATTAAAGCGTCTTTTCTTAAGGAAAAACTTCGACATTTGTAATGCCTCCATTAGCGCGGGGCTGATGCGGTTTCGTCGTTTCGTCGTCGTTTCGGCGCTGGATGAGAAAATGCGCTCTGATGGTACTGACGAAGCCTGTATGGGGAGATAATCCATGGCTATACGGAACAGCGTCGGATACGCCGTTCGGTAGATTTGCCAAAATGCAACAGCGTCGGTTCTTCTGGCAACTTGAACACCAAGATATGCGTGCAGTTCTGATTCAATGCTCACTACCGTCGTGGATTCAGTGGAATCGGCGACCATGGTATCATCTGTGGTGATCCCATACATATCTGCGAGGGATGGCAGTTTGCGCGACCGTCTGAGAGGAGGAGCATCCCGGGGCCGAACATCCGTCGCAACTGGGTTTTCAGGCAGTCTGGTCATGGTGTCCATCTGGGTACGATATGTCTGCATCTGTAGAGATATAGATGGCGGTGAGGTCCGAGCTTTGAACTTTGCGATAACGAATATACTTACGGTCTGCTCGATCACTTCATGCGCCCTTGTTTGCTGTTCAGGGTCCCAGTACGTCGTAATATGGGAAAGACGGATGTTCGGGTTGACCACTGAGTCACCGTGATAAGCCGTCATTGTCAATAAACGATACGGTGCAGGTACTTACACATAGCAATAATGTAGGCATTTGTGCGCTCTAAACGATTGTTGTACTTGTCGATGCACTGCAATCCAGGGCGAATGAATGGAGCACAACGTGGGACGATGTCGCACAGGCGTTTCCACTGTCTAGAAAATAGCTCAAACGTCGGGACCACTGCCCCCAGCATCGGTAGAGTTTCCGATGATACAGAGGACTGTGCGCGATGAGGAATCTAAAATTGACGATATATGAGTATTGAAGGCGCAAAAATTGTAACAGCCTACCTCGAGCACTAGCTCCATGTCATACAGTACCCGCCAATCTATCTCGTTAAGTCGGAAGTCAGCTATGTCGCGTTGAGTTGGCAGGTTAAAGAACTGGTCAAGGGGCTGGATCGGAAGCGTTGAGTCACAGCTCTTGGTCAATCGTCAACGATAGTGTGCGTACCAGATGCATCTCACGGAGGCGATTGATCATGGAGTATATTGAGTCCCATCGTGATTTGACGTCTTGGACGAGCTCATGTTCGATGATGTCGGCGTGTTCTCCGTCGGCGTCGAGCCAGAAGCCCATCTCGTTGCCATTTCGGATAGTGTTCTGGAAGGCTGTGCGACGGGAATTTGACGCACGCAGACAACGTACAACCTTTCGGGCAAGCTTGATAGGGTCGCGTCCAAGTCCTTTGATGTACGCGTCCTTGTCGATCACATTGCCGAGGGAGTCGACCCAGGCTTGTGCGCCGATGTTCAGAAATTCGACGGCTTTATAGTTTTCGGTGACGTGTCTTGCGCACGTATTCAGGAGGTGAGGGAGACAGATGATTCGACGTTCGTTAGCATCAAAGTCGATACCGCGTGAGGCAAGCAAAGTGGAAAGATGGCGCATGGCCGAGTCGTTATTTGACGCGCCATCAAGGGTAAAATATCCAACCTAGAGTCGGTCGGTCAACGAAGACTTGAGTCTCATCCAAAGGGCTTACCTTGTGAGAGATTTCCGCTCGGTCAATGAGGAGGAGCATTTTCTCTGCGATATTTTCGCCGGTGTGACTCTCAGGTAGATGATGGAACGCAATCAGGGCGGCCTTAAGTTGCATCGGTGTCTTCGGTGACTGAGCTACCCAGTGAGCCGTGATAGCCATGAATGGCCTCATAGCTCCGTCTGACCAAATGTCCGCAGTGAATGAGATCCTGCCAAGAGCGTTCTAGATGAGGTATGAGTGAGCTCCGAGGACAAGATTACTATTCGGGACACTTACGTGAAGATCCTGCTTCAATGCCCGGAAATATTCCCTCCATGTCTGGAGGATTAGCTCGCGCGTTTTGGTTCGTTTTGGGATGTCCGAGTCACGGAGGCTAGGGCGAAGTAAGAGTAATAATCGCCTGAACTCAGGACATTCGACAACGTTTATAGACTATTCAAAATGTCAGAACGAGACTGAAAAAAACGTATGACTGGACGGCAACGAACCTGATCATCTGCCACAATGAAATCCACGAGGTAGCGCTGTAGTGCCGCTATGGAGAACTCGGGTAGCCCATCATCAAGCGATGGCTTCGCACCTGGGACCTGAGGCCGGAAGTCGCCTGGTGCAGGTTTGGGAGGAGGTGGCAAGTTGCGGATAGAAGCGCCAGGCTTCTGGAGAGCTTCGCGTAACGTTGTGAATGTATACCCCATATTGAACGCGGTATGAACATGTTGGATATAGATGGGCCAACTATATTTCTCAGCTAGCTCTACAAAGTCGAGGATGTGAAATTTTTCCACGTGCACGCGAAGTCCAGAGTTTCCAGTGTTGGGACTGAAGATATATTTTCGGCCTTCTGGAAAGTTCGCGGGATCTTGTTCCTTCAAATCCCTATGAGGATTGTTAGTTTGGTTGTCATCGTCGCTGGATATCACGTACCTGCACAACAGGCATACCGTTGACTCCTTCGCACGCTTCTCAAAGAAATGGTGAATATCGAGAGCACGTCCACGCGATTGTACCGAGTCGATAGTATCGTTGAGTGAGCCCTCCGTACGCAAAGTACGGGGAGCAGGTCCTGGGACTCCAGGCGGCGCTCGGGCACGAGGAATTGGCGGCTCGTCACCGTCATCATCGTCATCATCGTCGCCCAAACCAGTCTCTATGTCAAAAAACTCCGTATCTGAGGAGGGCCTTGGACGAGTTAGACGGTTTTGTTGTCGACTCGGAGGAGGGACAGTCGGAGGTACACGATTGGGAGCTTCAGTGCCTACTACCTCGACATCTTCAGCATTTTCCTGAACATACCGCTGAGGGGGACGGCGAGCGCGAGCACCACCTTGCTCCCGTTGTGCTTCAGTAAGCCCGGGCTGTCCGGTAGGCGGGTGACGCGGGTCGAAGGTAACAACTGAAGGATCGGGGAGAGGATTCGGAGACTCAGCAGCTGCCACTTGTGTGCCAGTGGGAGGGGGTGGTGGTCGACGACGAGGGGCCATTATGCTACCGGGATGCTCAGTGGCTCGGAACCAGCAAACTTTTCTATCAGTCTTGCAGTTGGACACGATGCGCTGAGCATAATCGCCAATCTGAGATTTAGAGCCTTGAGGCTTGAGGTCGAACTTAATGAAGGCCGGCTAGCTGCTAACCGTGGTCACGATGCACATTGTTTCAGACAAACATATTCAAATCTTACATACAAAACATGCAGAGAAAAAGTACACAATCGACCCGCCGTACAAATCTTGTATCACATTGACTTGACGCCCTCAACAGCCTTGCTCCTGGCAAAAGTCAACCTGCACGACGCTTGCCTTTGGCATGACGTTTAGGGAGAGAGTCGTCGTTAGAAGAAGCGCCAATAGCCAGGGAAGCGCGGAGACGGGAGCGTTTCTTGCCTCTGAAGACTTTCTTGTACCAACGCAAGTAGCGGTGATAAGCCAAAGTGGTCCTCGAGTCCACGAGGGCAGTGCGAAAATGATCCCACGACGACGGCAGAGAGATTTGACCAATGTCAATATCATACGACTCGATGTTGTTTCGGACGGCGATTTCCTCGCAAAAGTGGAGTATGGCGTCCCTGATTAGGGCGAGCCCTCTGTTGACTACCACCTTCACATGCTCCATTTCAGTCTCATTTCCTGGGAGCACCTGCAACACGTTGTTTATTAGGTGAAAGGTAGCAATTCATAAGCAGACTTACGCCATAAGCACTCCACTCTGTTTGTTTGGTGTTCTCGGCATCGATCTTGATCACCTCATCGAGTGCAGGGTTCTTCAGCCAAACGTAATAACTGACGCGGTCGATACAAGCCCAGGTGTGTCCGCCCACGGCAACGGGATCCGTGAAAGCCTCCGAAACAGCTGGTGCCTCCTCAAGCAGAGAGCCAGACATTGCAAGAAATTCCTCCTTCTTAAGTGGGTGGGCATCCTGTCTGAACCTGTGCCACGCCGAGGACCCTGCTACAGGAGAGCGATAAGGCCTTTTCTCGTCGATCAGAATCACCACGACCATAATGACGTCCGGACACGCCGCAACCATTCCCTCGACCTTCATAAACACCGAGGCGGCAGTTTGCGCGAAAGCGGTTTCGAGGATGAAAGGGGTGCGACAGGTCTTGGGGGGCATCATGGCGGAGAACAATAACATGAGATCAGGGACCGCCGAAATAGTTTCTTGTTCCAGATCGGAATTACCGGTGGCTTGAATGCGAATAAGGCTTCGAGGGTAGGCGGCTAACTGAAACCCTACTAATACTCCATGAAACTCGACGACTGGAGCATCGTGGACCGCGCTGGGACACTGGACCATAAGAATGGTCAGGTCTGGCAAGTACGTCAACCTGTACAAATATATTAACGTGAAAAATGGAAGAATCCGTAATATGACCTACCTTGGAGTTCTCGTCAGTTGGAGTGATTCGTTCTCGACCAAAGAGGCAAGGGTTTCGTATTCGTCCTGCGAGACTCCGGAAAATTCCTGGTTGTGTGAGGATCGGTCGTTGCTCGTGTCACAGAGTCATCACTGACCTGGCATTCAGCATCTATGTTCGTTTCAATAGCGTTGATGAGCTTCCTGGTAAGAGCTGCTCGAATCCAATTAAAACAGGATGCCTAGGCCCTAAAACCATATTCCACCTACGAGTAAGCTCAGTTCCTTCACTCTGACTGACACGTTCGTCCGGTGTGAACTTCGCAGCAACTGCTTCAAGTTGCTGTGTACGTTGCGACGGTTGCGTAGCAACGGTAGTGGGCGCTTGGCCCACCTCATCTTTAGAGCGCCTGCTCGATTCAGGACTTGAACGAGGTTGCAGGGCCATCCTTTGTGGCCGCTTGAGTTGTTCGTCGTTTTCTGGCTCTTTCAGAGCAGGCGGCGAGAGCCGCAAAGTCATGGAATGAGACTGTGGTGGAGGAAGTGGAGTCGAACGTTTCACCCCCACTCCTAGTCCCGGGTCACGATGGTTCGCAACCTCATTCTAGAGATCCTGATAAATCAGCAAATCGTTTAAGTACCAGAGGACTAAACTGCACCCTGGGGCTGCTTGGGGAAGGGTAATAAGTGCCAAAAAGACCTCCGCCGTAGGAGTCATGGCCTGAAAAAGTAGTCGACATCGATTAAGCGAGCGGATCTTGGTTATCCTAGGACCTAATGACACTCGATCAGAAATTCAGGAGACTCTGAGCGTATAGCAACTGAAAACGAGTCGACAACGCACGAGTCAAAGCGTCACTCACTGGTCACGGTGACTGGTGGCCCTTCTTAAAGGTGCGTGAGAGCAGAGGGAGTATATTTTACGGATGGGCCAGCCTATCCGATAAAGAATTTACTTCTTGCCTTTCCAAGGACGACGCTCGCGGCTCAAGTCGCCTGACAACACCTGTCAAAATTGGTCATGGTAAGAACAATAATAATATGTATACTTATCTCGATTCTAGACACTCTAGAGTTTGAACTTATCGGAAGTCCGATAATCCGGATTCCGAGGAGGGCCGGTGAATCCAGACTTCAGATCTGGACTGATCAGTGGCAGCTGGCAGTTACATAATTTGCGGAGTGCGAAGTTGATTAGCACACACTGCCATAGCATTGCCGCATGGAATCCGCATAGTTCCGAAACACCCATCAAGCTTATCAAACGAAGACTGGCGTCTTGGGAGTCGTAGTTTTTCCACCAATCATCCAATGGTCGCGGATGGCCCCAAGACTCTTATTCCAATCCGAGTCGATGGCCGATTCTGAATAAAGGATCTACTAGGTTCAGGCTCGTTCGGTATGTGTCTCACTGACTCTCACATTCTTTTCCTGGAGACCACTTAAATGGCACCAACGCGCAGGGAGTGTGTATAGAGTGGTGAACATATTCACCAACAAGGCGTATGCAATCAAGCTGGAACTCTGCCCTAACGGAAGCAAGTCGGCGCTGGAGCACGAATACAATATTCTCAAATCGTTCGATACTAGCAACGATGGAATTCCCGCTGTTCATTGGTTCGGGAGGGAGGCGAACTATGACGCCCTGGTTCTGGATCTCCTTGGTCCCACTTTACATCAGCTTATGGACAAGCATCACAAGTTTCACGTTCGTACCGTCGTTCACATCGCTGATCAATTGGTAAGTCCTGAACGGTTGACTGGACCATCTTTGTGACAATTCTACAGATATCTCGCCTTCAGTACATACATGGCTGTGGCTATATCCACGCCGATATCAAGCCGCAAAACCTCTTGGTCGGCCTCGGTGACCAGGCGCTTACTATATTTATTGTTGATTTTGGAGTCGCCAAACGTTATCGTGATCCTGCGACAGGGAGTCACATTCCATTTGTCCGTGCTCACCGCCTCACAGGCACACCCGCCTTCACTTCGATCAACAGTCATCTAGGCGCACGTCTAGGGCGCCGTGATGACCTCGAATCCTTATCATATTTGCTTATTTATTTCCTACGCGGTTCTCTTCCCTGGTTGACCACTAGCAGCGGGGAAACAAAGTCTTCGTCAATACTCGAGCAGAAGAAGAACACGCCCGTCGAAGAGTTGTGCAGTGGGCTGCCTCGCGAGTTCGCGACGCTGCTCACCTATTCACAAACACTTTCGTTTTCCGAGGAGCCCGACTACGACTACATGCGGTCGTTGCTCCTGTCTCACAATCACCCTCCCATTTCGTCTTCGCCAGTCATTGCTCGTGACCTCGATATTTTTGCATGCTGCTCGAACATCTCACCTACCCCGCCACCATCGTCTCCCTCATCACGAGATACTTTAGCTACGCTGTCTCCTCTTCCGGAGCTGGATTGTGGGATACAAGCAGCACAGGTACCTAGTGACGCAGCACCTAAAGTCGCGAAGATATGCAAACGAAAACGGTCTTCTGTGGCGATTCAAAGCCCGCCATTAACACCCGGACGAATGTAAGTCAATCCTAGTATATCATTGTACTGCACCGTTGTATCTAATTATGTCCTCAGCCTACGCTCATCAGTATCGAATGCTCAGGCTTCGAAGCTCTCGACCCGCCGTCGTTATCAATGATTCCCGTTGTGTAAGCTGTGATGTACTGCATCCGGACTCTGAAGTGCTGTTGTTTGTTCTTTTTACTTGTTGTATTGACTATACTGTATTCGTTTTGTGGAACCCAACGGTATTCCAACCGATTCTATGCATCAATGTCATGCTACTCCATGATGCGGCGGCATTGCGGCCACATCGTGTTCATTTTTGAACAGGTCCAAGTTAGCAACGGTCACAGGCCGGCTCCCACGGCTAACCGATTTGAACCGAGCCGTTGAATCGGCTGACAGATGCCGTTAGTGGACCGAATTGGGCTAAGCCGAATGATAACCGAATCGATCACCGGTTAGCCGAGCCGCGGTAACACTACCCAAGAGGTGCAAGCGGAGTCATTAAGTCTACCACTTAGTACTTTTTTCACTACAACTCGTCGCTTCGCATTATTTGATTATTTGTACCATTTTCTCCAAGTCATACACTCGTTTCATCCCTCAGGCTCCTTTTCTCCATTCCCGGCGTTTTGAATCTACCTTATCGCTTGGATATACACTCGTTTCATCCTTCTCCTTTTCTCCATTCCCGGCGTTTTTGGATCTACCTTATCATTTGGATAACACTTTCCTCGTTACTACTTTTTCATGTGTACCATTTTTCATGCTCATATGCCAGTCATTATGATATGTAGTTACCCGATGATCACGAACCTGAATGAATTCAATGTGATTTTAGATGTTTCCCAATGAGTTTTTGTGACATCACACTTTTGTCGACAATAATCTGTCTCATCAATCGTCCAGTGTACTAAGTGATTCGTACTAAGTGACTCGGATACAATACCTCTGGCTTCAATTGAACTTAGACGTGCCGAGGCATGCCTAACCGATCTTGCGACGAATGCTACGGAGCAAACGTCACAACGGCTATTTCTTGATGCACCTGTGCGCCGTCTTCTCGCGCTACTGGGACCAAGGAACCCCTGCGTAGCGGAGGACAAGGTCGTCGTCCTCAGGCAAGATTATCATGACAAATCATTTGGTTTCCGAAAGGTGCGCGAGTTCACCATGCCAGACTGTGCGTGACCATACTACACGTCTTTCTCTAACACTCACAACTGCCATCCGACACACCCGCACACCCGGCGAACCGCGTAACGAATGCCTCTCTGCTGTGCTATGCGGATGCCTTGCGTAGTACTCATGGTCATCGTGCCGCGTCCATTGACCCACTTGACCTTCTCCGACGTGAATGTGTCAAAGCACTCGAACCTACTCGAACGGCCTCACAGACCCTGCTACCCAGTACAACTTGAACGTTGACCGCATTTTCTGGACCGATGGAATTCATCATGATGGAAAGGCTAAGAGTTGGACCCTCGACCAGATCACTGGGTTCCTCAACGCGGTCTATGTGGGGCGTATCACATATGAGTTAATGAACTTGCCGAGCAAGACGGAACGCCTCTGGTTTGCGAATCTTCTGGAGTCCGAGGCAACGGGCGTCACGGTCGTGCATCCTACTCCGAATTTCCAAACGTGAAGCGGTATGGTCTAGAGGGCGCTGAATCGATGTTGCCTGCGCTTGACGCATTGTTCGCGGCCGCTGCACAGGATGTGTGTCGTCTCATTGTCGTCCTGTCTTCTCACCGAGTCGACGCCGACTCATTGTCATTGTCACCGTCGCTGCTGTTGCCGTGACGCATCATCGACAACGTTGTGTCATCTAGTGTTAGCCGCTGGTTGCACCCCGGCCACTGAATCGTGATCGGCTGAGAAAATCGGGCATCAACGACCTCACAGCCTGAGGCGTCGTTTGTACAGACACTCGTGGCCCAGACGGAGACACCGAAATGTGTGACAATGGTCCTTGACGGAAAGACCCGTTCAGCGGAGGAAATACCACTGGCACCGCTGCCCTAGATGATTTGCGACCATCTCAATTCCAGCCCGGCACATATTATGAGGGTGAGGCTTGGAAGAACGGATCCGACAGACCACCGACGCGACCACCGCTTCAAGTTCTAGATGTTTGCTCTGTTTTGGTCGGCCGGGTGCGACCACCGTAGGTACATCGCCTTGAGCGACACGCGCAACCGTACAGTGGTTCACTATGATATGAATGCCGCGAAGAGCGGGATCATCGGTGCCACTGGCAACAAGGCTAAGGGGAGATGAACTTTTCACTTTTTCGAGTGAAAACAAGAAGCAACGAAAAGCAACGAACATACCAGATTCAGAGATGCACCAAACGACTTCGATATTGTTCTTCTGTTCCGCTCGCGTTCATGAACGGATGGACTGCAGAATGACCGTGTTCATGACCTCTGAAAGAACACCGGACTGACACAGGTCTTGAGCGTCCGAGCATCGGCGAGCAATATGGTTGAGCGCGTAAAATACGCTGGTGGCAATCACATAAGGAACGTAGACGATGTGGTGGTACCATACTATCTCTGTACCAAAATTGGTGTCAACAATGTGCATACAAGAACTAGTAGACCTAGGGGTGACAAAACATAAGGAAGATGCAACTCACTGTGAACAGGAAAACGATCGACACTACGAGCGTCTCTGATGGATCCGAGGCCAATCGAAAATATCCCCAGTATGTCAAGGCACAGCGAAACGAGCCTGTACTTTTAGGCGGTACAGCATGAAAGTTGGCTGTGAGGATTACGAGAAGTCGTAAATCGATGGAGGAGGACAATATTTGGACCGGATACCGAGTTCATGCCAGACTGGATCATCGACACTGAGCTCTGCCATACAGCGCATCAAGTGTCTCACCAATTCTCTTCAAGCATAAAAATGGGTCACGGTGAGGATGGACCGAGTTCACGCCAGACTGGATCATCGACACTGAGCTCTGCCATACAGTGCATCAAGTGTCTCACCAATTCTCTTGGGCATAAAAATGGGTCACGGTGAGGATGGACCGAGTTCACGCCAGACTGGATCATCAACACTGAGCTCTGACATACAGCGCATCAAGTGTCTCACCAATTCTCTTGGGCATAAACGATGACCAGCGGGGTAGAAAGTCAACAAAATTTCTGCTTAGCTAATAGAGCGCCGCTATGGGATACAAATCGTCCGCAAACGGTATAGCGCCACCGCAGAACAGCGCAGAGGAGAGCAGTGAACGCGCTTCAGCGCTTTCACCCATATACAGTATGGCAGGCATGGAAAGAAAAAAATGTCCTTAAGATGTGT